>PVIR01001676.1:84100-117704 GCA_004026965.1 Petromus typicus | reverse complement strand
TTTCCACACACTCTCAACAAGTGTTTCTTCCTTTCTTAGCTTTGGTTGCTCTGTCTGGTGCAACACAAGTCTTGTGGGACTTTTCTCTTGAGGAAATCCCCAATTTTCCCACTTGGTGGATGAATACTTTGGACAGTGACTTACTTTCCCTCTCTCTCTCCCTCTCTCTCTCTCTTACTTACACACACACACACACACACACACACACATGTTCCATACATGAAATGGGAACTACCACATCCTATTACGGTGGCCCTGCAGGCCAAAAGAGCCTCGGCCCCTGGGAGTAGGGTGGGTGTCTCCATATGCTGGATTCTGTGGTCCCTGGTGACCTCTACAGTTTCTCCACCTCCTGGTTCAGTAACTTCAAACACATGAGTGATCCTTCCTTTAAGTGCAGCCTTAGTTAAGCCACTGTCCCACTGCAAGAATGTGTTCACTTGTCACGATGTACACAGGCTACAGAAAATGTCTGTGCTGTTACACACCCAGGTACACACAGATGAAGGATAATGTCCATCATTCTTCCCACAGAAGAATTTACAGTCTAATGCAGGACTTGCTAAGGGAAGATGAGTTCTTATTTCACCAATGAAACATTAAAGTGATGGTTTTTTCAGCCTTTTTGGTCTCACAAAAATCATATGTTGTCAAAAAAGAAATACTGATTCTATCAAACATTGAAAATAGGTTTTGAACTCTGAATTTCAGCACACTGAAAATGTTTCATAGAATTCTTACACTTTACAAAAGCTAATCAAGCTCCATTAATTTCATTTATTCATTCATCTACTCAATAAGTAATTTCATTCAGGATGCCTGATGTGTGCCTAAGTGTTAGAGATTAGTATTTTTTAAACACCAAGAATTCATAAATATTGACCTACCAGAGATGGAAGAGATGGGGACAATGGAAATAAATAATGCAAGAAAAGAAAAGACAGAATCAGGATAAGGGATCCTAACTAAAGCCTCTCAGAGATCAGAGCCTGGAAATGTCGAGAAGTCAGTCAGATGAGAGAGACAATGCAAAGGCCCTGCAGCAGAGGGCTGGAGAACAAGGCCAGGCAAACACCACAGACACAGCGAGCCCAGCCCTCACGGCCTCTTCTCAGCTCTTTCTGACGTGTCCTCCGCCCTCCGCTGGGACCTCTCTTCGTTATGTTGTTTCCTGTCCAGCTGATACTGGGACTTTACAGGACGTCTCATGCACCTGGCAGAGTACAAGACGCTGAAGCTGCAGCTGGAGCCGAAGGGCCATGAGACAAGTGGGGCAGCGAGGCCAGGACAGCGCACACCTGGCCTGTTCAAGGGGCAGCGGGAGGCCGCGGTGCTGGAGCAGAGCAGTGAGTGGGTAACAAGAGGGCGCCAGGGAGGGGCACAGCTGCCCTCGCAGCGCTGCACAGTGGGATGTGCTTTCACTCCGAGCGAGGCTGGGGCACTGGACAGTCTTGAATAATGTGAGCTGAGGTCAGACTTTACTCAGCGGCCCCAGCTTCGGTGCTAGGAAGCAAGTGTGGAACTGGGGCCCAGTAAGAGACTCTTGCAAGAACAGAGAAAAAGCAGTTAGGCCAGAGAGAAAGCTGCAGATGGGGAGATGTGCGCAGACTGATTATGTTTTTCAGGTCCAAGCAACAGCTTTACAAAAGGACTAAATGGAAAACGAGAGAGACATCAAAGGAACAAGCGTGTCTCTGAGGCTCTGGGCTGGAGCGAGCCTTCTCCAAGATGACAGCGAACAGGTGTTCCCCAGATAAGTTCACCAGGGACATTTTATATTTGAGAATGTTTAACAGATATCTAAGTGGAAGTTGAGCCCATGAGAGGGAGACGTTCAGGTGAGAAAAGAGACATGAGAGGTAGTAGTAGTGGAGCCACAGAATGAGATCACTGAGAAAGAAGCCAAGCCTGGCAGCACATGCCTATAATCTCAGCACTTGGGAGGCTGAGGCAGGAGGATCACAGCAAATCCAAGGTCAGCACAGACTACATAGTGACATAGGCTAATCTATGTAACAAGAGCCTGTCTTGAAAGAAAAAAACAGAAAAGAAAGCTCCAAAGACTGAATCTTCTCAGTTTAAGTACCTTAAACAAATCCCAAAATATCACAATTTTTATATGAGTTTTTTTTACTGTTATATTAAACCCACAGGCAAAAATACTAATGTTATTGATTAAATTGCTTTTTTAATTATCTCTTTTCACGTTGAAATATATTTTTATTGTAGTGGACACGTTTGTGGTATATGATACAAGTATGTACTACATAGCACCCATTTTGGGTATATGATATAGGTATGTAATATGTAGTGATCAGATCAAGGTAATTAACATATCTATCACCTCAGACTTTTATCAGATAATTCTCTTTTATTTACAGTTATTCTCATTTTTCCTGTTTTCTGAGCTTGCTCCCCAGGACTGTATTTTACCAGAGAGCAGTATGTCCCTACTTTGTCCAATACAGTAGCTAGGGGCCACATATGGTCATGTAAATTTAAATTAATTAGACTTGATTTAAGATCCAGTCCCACCAGCCACGATTCAAGTGCTCCATAGCTGACATGGCTGGTGGCTACCAGATGTTCAGCACAGATATAGAACATTCCCACTGCGCATGGCTCTTGCGGCCATAACAGTCCATACCTTCACTGGGATGTCATCATCTTATTCACCTCAAAAGAAGAAAGAAATGGCATCTCAGAGAACCTGCATTTGCAAGATCAGGGCGTCGCCTGATGGCTCCCTTGAGACATGGGACTTGGAAGCAAAATCCAAGGAGATTCAAACTTGAGCCCCTGCTCACTGCCCTAAACTTCTTCTATAAACATCATTTCACATAATATATCAGTAGGACTTATTTCATGTAAAATCTACATTTTTGACATTTCATACCTTTCCCAGATCTGATGCATCTTTTAAGTTTCACAAATACAGAATTGTCTAATTAGTTGTCTGTCATTGTGATCTGTTGACCAACTCTCTTAGCAATATCGAAATTCTGAGTAAGCCTTGTTGTTATAATTAGCAAGAACAGTTAGATAGGCCATCGCATCTGTGCTGGTATTTCTCCTCTTCAGCTAATTTTCCATCTTAGAACTCACTTTGGTTCTGCAGCAGATGGCCACTATCTCAGAAAAATGGCTAACCCTTCAGCTACTGGGTTATTCTGACTAATCCGTGGTTCAAGTTGTCCTTATTTTGTGTACCATTCTTATTTTTTCAAGGATTCTTGGCTCATTTGCGTATGTTTGTATTTGTTCTTTCTCTTTGTTAAAAGCTTCAGTTTCTTCTTGATTGACGTAATAATTATACATACTTACAGGGTCCAATCTGCTGCTTTTTTTTAACATATATGTGCTGTGTGATGATTAAATCAGGGTTATTAGTATATCCATCACCTTAAACATGTACCATTTTCTGCTTTGTCATGAGAACAAGCTCTTCCGGCTGCTACTAAGTAGACAATACATCACTGGGCAGGCTAGGAGGGAGTAGGCAAAGGAGGATTTGTGTGAAGATTTCTTGCTTACACTGATTAAGTATTCCATGTTTTATCTTTAAACATTTTATCATTTGTATTTTAAAAACACCATTGACTCTAAATATCGAGATTCTTCTGCTCTCTGGTGAAAATTAGTCATACCTTATCACCTCCATCACTTCTCTTGCATTACAGCTACATTTTGTACATTTGTATTAACTTTTATCTTCTGAGTACCAATTAGTAAGGTACGGAATTCCATGTATTTAATTTATTCCAAATACAATCCTCATAGTTTCTTGCACTCTTTATGCCCCAACTGTAAAAAGTGTGTAGAATGGGAGCTTCTTTAAGTCCTTTCAGCCTAAACATATATCAAATGATTCTTGATTCTGGAAAACAAGCATTTCTAGAATCATTCTAGTTTTTCTTAGTTCCTTAAGTAAAGAGTAAGTCTAAAAGCCAATCAGTTTAAGGTTTTTTTTTTTTTTTTTTTTTTTGGTTTTTTTGAGACAGGGTCTTGCTTTGTGATTCAGCTGGCCCTGAGCTCAGCCTCAAACTCACATCACAATCCTCCTGCCTCTGCCTCCCGAGTGCTGGGATTACAGGCGTGAGCCACCACGCCCGGCACTGTGGTATGTGGTACTGGTTGCTCCTGGGTGTGGGTCTCCACACCCAGTACTGTATGTGGTTACCGGGGAATCGAACCCGGGTCCTTGAGCTTGCAAGACAAGTGCCAGAACCACTGAGCTAACTCCCCAGCCCAGTTTAAGATTTTTTAATAACCAAAAGTATTGCTGCTTGTATTGGGCCACGTTTATTAATAGGACCTAGAAAGATATTTCTTCTTACGACCATGGGTTCACACTTATTCTCTTCAAACGGGCATTCTTCTGTGCTCTACTTTCCTCAAAGTATAGTGTTCATTTACCACTCAAGCAAATGATCTTAGTGGTAATGAATAGAGCAAATTTCAATAGCCTCTCAAAAGGTCATTTTTTTCACCTAAAATCAATTCGATATCATTCAGAGAAGAAGATAGAATTCTTTCTGTTTATCACTGCAGCAGGCTGGGTTATTCCGACTCAGTAATGAGTATGTGGTTTCTACTAAAACATGCTTTAAAATTTTCAAGAGCTACCATGAAAAGTAAGAAATTATCAGGCCAAAACTGAAGAAAAGCCAATGACACGGAGCAGTAAGTAAAGTACTAAAACTAGGGCCAGGGATTTAGCTCAGTGGTTCCGGTGCCTGCCTTGCAAGAGCAAGGTCCTCGGTTTGATCCCCGGTAACCACATACAACAATGCTGGGTGTGGAGACTCACGCCCACCAGCAATCAGAACCACATATCACAGTGCCTTACGTGGAGGCTCATGCCGACAATTCTAGCACTTGGGAGATGAGTCACGAGGATTATTGTGAGTTTGCGTCTCGCCTGGAATACATAGTGAGCTCAGGACCAGCCTGAACTACAAGCAAAACCCTGTCTCAAAAAAAAAAAAAAGTACTAAAACTATTGTCGCCCAAGGGTGTTTTCAGATTCTGGCGAATGTGAACTTTGCTTTGACAGCTTGGAGGGCCAGAGCGCTGAAATCAAAACACATGTAAGATGGAGTGGGATACAGAACTTTCCACATCCCTGCCTGGCTTCTCACAGGCTTGTAAAGGTAAAGTGAAGCAAAACAAACTATCCTCATGGGAGGGAAGCCCTAGTTCATATCACCTCAGTGGTCCAATTAAAAAGAACCAGAAATTAAAACAGTCTCTGACTAAGAAAGCCCCTAGACACTAAAAAGAAACAAAAAATTCTTTGGAGGCAGACAGCCTAAGCCAGAGGTCAGCAAAGTATGGCCTGCAGGCGAAACCCGCCCACATCCTGCTTCTGTAAGACCCACAAACTAACAATAATAATAATATGTGTAACGTGTTAGGGAAAAAAAAAAAAAAGGAATAAGAGCAGGAGGAGAAAAACCAACGAGGAAAAGCAAGAAATTGTCAGCGGCCTGTGTAACCATCCATTAGGGTTCACCACGGGAACAGATCTAATTATATCTGATTAACAAGTAGGCTCACTATGACTCCTGCAGAGCAGGGGAAGGAGAGTCCAAAAGGGCCGTCCGAGGAGCTCACCGTGGAGTCTTGCCTGAGCTGGATTCAGGACGCCAAAGGGTCTGCACCGGAAAGCTGAAGAGTCTGCACTGGCATCCTAGAAATGGATGTCCATGGGTGATGGTGAGGACTTTCGCTTCTTTGCAGAAGCTAAAGCACGACTTCCCTCTTCTTTCCCTTCTGTGTCCTTCCAGGCTCCAGGTCCTTCGGTTTGTGCCACCCACACCCAGGCTGGGTCTTCTCTCTTCAGAAAGCCAATCATCCAGACACACCTGGGACTGTGCCAAACAATCTGCTGATCATTTCTTATTCAGGGCAACACCACAATTAACTATCACAGCCTAAAATATTTAGTAAATGGTCCCTTACAAAAAGTTTGCCATCTTTGTCAATGCCTTTACCTAAGGACATCAATTTATACCTAATAACAAATAAAGAACCACATAAAGTACCAAGTACCACAAGGCAACTCAGCAGTTAGTACAGATAACAAGATCTACAAGTATTCTGCAACTGGAATTATTAGAAAACTCTAAGGTTATTTATGTTTAATTTTTTTCAAATAAAAGGCAAAATGTATAAGATATATGTTGGAAAAAAATGATAAAATAACCTTAGAAGGGGCCAGAGAGTTAGCTCAGTGGTTCCAGCACCTGTCTTGCAAGTGCAAGGACCTGGGTTTGATCCCCGATAACCACATACCATAGTGGGTGTGGAGACTCACCCCAGCAGCAACCAGCACCACATACCACCACGCCGGGTGTGGTGGCTCATGCCTGTAATCCCAGCATTTGAGAGGCAGAGGCAGGAGGATTGCTGTGATGTGAGTTGGAGGCTGAGCTCAGGGCCAGCCTGAACCACAAAGCGAGACCCTGTCTCAAAAAACCTAAAAGAAAGATAACCTTAGAAGATATCAAAAACAATTAAACACAATTTTTGAGAAATAAAATAAATAAAATGGAAAGAATATCTCTTGTTCTTGGGTAGCAAGAATGAATATGTTGAAAATGACCCACTTTCAAATTTCTTACACCAATTGAATGCACTCTTGATTGAAATCCCAACAGAGTACCTCACAGAATTAGAGAAAACAATCTTAAAATTCATCTGGAACCAAAACAGACCTAGAATAGGTCTGAGCAATAAACTCCAGGCAGGGAACATTGCAATCCCTGACTTGATATTTTACTGTAAAACTACAGCAATAAAATCAGTATGGTACTGAGGAGAAAAAAACAGACCCAAGGATCAATGAAGAGACTAGAAGATGCAGAAACAGCTCCAAACACTGAGCCACCCTACTGCAATGGAGACTAAGAGAACAATTCAAAAACAATCAATGAATCGAAGAGTTGGTTCTTCAAAAAAATAAACAAAATTCACAAACCCTTAGCCAACCTTATCAAACAAAAGAAGGAAAAGGCTCACATCCATGCTATGAGGAGTGAAAAGCAGAACTTACCACTAATCCTATTTTCAAAACACCTACCTTGAAAATTTGTACTTTAATAAAATGGCAAATGTAGAAGAAATGGATAGATTTATAGATACATATAAACTTTCAAAGTTGAATGAAGAAGATACAAACATGTTAAACACCCCAATATCAATCTGTGAAACTGAAAATGTAATTTTAAAAAACCTACCAACAAGGAAAAGCCCTGGTCCTGATGGCTTTACTGCTGAATTCTACAAAACTTTTAAAGACGAGTTAGCCCCACTACTTCTCAAACTCTTTAATGAAATCGAAAGGGAAGCAATACTCCCAAATTCATATCTGGAAGCAACCATTACCTTGATTCCAAAAGCAGAGAAAGAGCCAACCAAAAAATAGAACTACAGGCCAATCTCCCTAATAAACATTGATGCACAAGTCCTCAATAAGAGAATAGAAACAAACAGAATACCGAGAATCATCAAGATCAGACGCCCTCGTTAGATTCATCCCAGAGGTGCAAGGATAGTTCAACATATGTAAATCAATAAATGTAATACACTATATTAACAGACTCAAGGACAAAAAACATATGGTCATCCCAATTGATGCAGAAAAAGCACCTGACAAAGTAAAACACCCATTCATGATCAAAACCCTACAGATAATCAGAGTGGACTCTATCTCAAACTAATAAAAACTATTTATGAGAAACCAACCGCCAGCATCATTTTAAATGGTCAAAACCTGAAACTTTTCACACTAGGGTTAAGAACAAGACAAGGATGTCTAGCCTCACTACTCCTGTTCAGAAACTGGGGAGTCAATTCCTTTCACAATATCATCAAAAAAATGAAAACTATCTAGGAATCAGTCTAACAAAGGAGGTGAAAGATCTCTACTTTGAAGACTACAGCACTCTGAAAAAGGAGATACCAGAAATGGAAAGACATACCTTGCTCCTGGGTAGGAAGAACCAATATTTGTCAAAATAGCTATACTCCCATAACAACTGTATAAACTCAACGCAAACCCAATTGAAATCCCAAAAGCATACTTTACAGATTTAGAGAAAAAAATCCAAAAATTCATCTAAAACCAACTTGAAACTATACTACAAAGCCACTGTGATAAAAACTGCATGGTATCTTTCCTCAGTGGAGCCCACCCACCTGCCCGTCTGCCTGCCTCCTTACTGAACACATACTAAACAAGGAAAAATTAAAATCAGGAACAAGGGCATTAACTCTTACCACTCTTGTTCAATATCATCCCCAAATCATTTCCAGTAGAAATCAATGAATAAAAGAAATGAAAGGGATTCTAAGAGGAAAAGAAGAAGTCAAACTATCTTTATTCATAGATGACATAATCTTGTACATAATAGACCCAAAAAACTCCACTAAAAGACTTCTGGAGCAAAGTCAGCAAAATCGTAGGGTAAAAGTTAGCACACAAAATCAATAGAGTTTCTGTGTACCAACTGTGAGAAACAATCAGAAAAATGATCCCATTCACAGTAGCATCAAAGATTTTTAAATATATAGGAATTAAATTCACCAAGGAAGTGAAAAACCTCTATAACATAAATTATAATATGTACTCTGAAAAAAGAGATTGAAGATTTCTGAAAATAGAAAGATAACCTCTCTTCCTAAATAGGGAGAATTAATATTGTCAAAACAGTCATATTACCAAAAAGATACAGATTTAATGCAATCCCAATCAAAACACAAATACTCTTCCTCACAGAAGTAGAAAACCTACTCCTAAAGTTGATACGGAAACAGAAGAGACCCAGAATAGCAAAAGTGATACTAGACAACAAGAACTGAGCAGAAAACATCACACCCCAATTTCAAGAAATAGTATAAAGGTACAATAATAAAAACAGGGTGATACGAGCACAAGAGCTGACATGATCAACAAACAGAACTGAGGATACGGAGAGGACCCCGGGCACCTTCAGCCATCTGATCTTTGACAAAACATGTGGGAGAGAAGATATCCTCTTCAATTAATGGTGCTAGGAAAACTGGTTATCCATGTGCAGAAGAATGAGTCCCTATACATATCTCTCCCCTTGCACTAAAATCATATAAAAATAGATCAAACACTGGAATCTAAAAATACAAACAATCTGCTGGAAGAAAAAATTGGCAAAACTCTTGAAGACATAGGCAGAGGCAAGAGCTTTTTGAATAGAACCTCGGTTGTACATGAAATAACATCAAGAATCAACAAATAGGCTCATATCAAATTAAAAAGCTTCTGCACAACAAAAGAAATGGCCAACAGAATGATGGGCCAACCTACAAAATAGGAAAATAATTTTCCAGCTACTCCTCAGAAGACTAACGTCTAAAATATGTAAAGAACTAAAAACAATTAGTTCCTCTCCCTAAATAAAAGACCTAATCAAAGTGATAGTTGAAATGAAAATACATTTGTCAGAACAAATAAGTACAAATGGCTAGTGATTACATAAAAAAATATTCAGCATCTTGGCCATTAGAGAAATGCAAATCAAGACAACACTGACCGTAGGACAGAGGACGTAGCTCAGTGTCACTGCACCTGCCTCACAAGCTCAAGGTCCTGAGTTTGATCCTTGGTACTACAAAAAAAAAAAACAAAAACAAAAACAAAAAACCGAAAAAAACAATACTGACCCAATGGTGTTCAGGAGAGTGTTATTCAGTTTTCACTGTTTGTGGAGAAGTTCTTATGGCTTCTTTTGCCCTTGATCTCCAATTTCATTGCACTGTGGTCTGACAATATATGAGATAACCTCAATTCCTTTTCAATTACTTAAATATGTTCTATGAGCTAACATGGTCTATTCCAGAGAATGGTACTGCCTGTGTGCTGTTGAGAAGAATATGTATTCTCATTTTGTGGGGTGGAACATTCTGTAAACATTTGTTAAGTCCATTTGTTAAAAAGTTTGGTTCAGTTCTAGTATTTCATTGTTGATTTTTTTGTCTAGTTGATCCATCTATTTGTGATAGCTGGGTATTGAGGTCCCCCACTAGTATTGTATTATTGGTTATTTGGTTTTTCATGTCCGTTAGTATTTTTTTTTTGTTTTTTTGGTTTTTTTTTTTAGGTTTTTTGAGACAGGGTCTCGATTTGTGGTTCAGGCTGGCCCTGAGCTCAGCCTCAAACTCACATCACAATCCTCCTGCCTCTGCCTCCCGAGTGCTGGGATTACAGGCGTGAGCCACCACGCCCGGCACTGTGGTATGTGGTACTGGTTGCTGCTGGGCGTGAGTCTCCACGCCCAGTATGGTATGTGGTTACTGGGGATCAAACCCCGGTCCTTGTGCTTGCAAGACAGGCGCTGGAACCACTGGGCTAAATCCCCGGCCCCTGTATGTAGATTTCTTAATAAATTAAAAATTGAGATTTCATTTGACCCAGCTGATAACCTCACCAAATAGTTAAAAACACCACAGAACAGTGATACTTTTCGGCATACAAGGTGATATAAATAGTTTATGGTATTGGCAAATCTTGGAAGAAGACTTACATGCTCACAACAGATGCCTGGATAAAGAAAATTTGGTTTTTTAAAAAAGAGGGTGGTCTGAGGATTTAGCTCGGTGGTTCTAGCACTTGCCTTGCAGACACAAGGTCCTAGGTTTGATCCCTGGTAACCACATACAAAAAAGCCAGGCATGGTGATTCACACCTACCAGCAATCAGTACCACACATCACAGTGCTGGACATGGTGGCTCATGCCTATAATCCCAACACTAGGGAGGCAGAGGCAGGAGGATTATGGAGTTCGAGGCTTGAGTTCAGGACCAGCCTGAACTACAAAGTGAGGCCCTGTCTCAAAAAAAAGAAAAAGAAAAGAAAATTATATCTATCTATATATCTAAGTATATCTATCTATTATATCTATCTATATATCTAATTATAGATATCTATAATAGATCTATTATCTATTATAGATATCTATTAGATAATAGATCTATTATAGATATCTGTTATATAATAGATATGTATTATATCTATCTATATATCTAATTATATCTATCTATAGATATGATAGATATAATTTTCTATCTGTATATATATAATTATCTATAGATAGATAGATAGACACATATACACAATGGTGTACTACTCTGCAACAAAGAAAGATTTGAGTCATTTGTAGGAAAGATAGATACATTTTGAGACCATCATGCTACATGAAAATAAATCAGACACAGAAGATTAAATACAGTATAATTTTTTTCTTATATAACAAACCCCTAAGTACAAATAATTTGGGAACAAAATAAAAGATGATGACAGGAAATAGGAAGACAGACTTTGGGGTGATGGAGAAGGGTCAGGGGTTCAGAGAGAGACAATAGGGGAGGAGAAGGAGAAATAAAGAGGACTAAGGTTATGCATATTTATATTCATATATATACTGATTTCTCATAATAAACGCATTTAATATGTATTGCAAATGCATAATAATAAAGATGGGAAAAATTTTAAAAAATAAATAAGCTACCTTGGAATGACAATCATTATAACCATTATGTATGTGTGTGTGCATGCGTGTGCATGCGTGCGTGTGTGTGTGTGTGGCTGGATATGTAACTCAGAGAAATGCATTGGGTTAAGTCCCCAGATCTTATATTTGATAAAACAAGAACTAAAACCCCGGTCTTCCCTGATCTGTTCCCTTCCTGCTTTCTTAACCCCACCGCACACCCCCCATGTACCTCCTCCCAACTCCACTCAGCATCTTTCCTGCCTCAAGCCAAATGGCTGAGAACGGAGCTCCACAGCACAGCGCTCCCCTAGCTCCTGCAAGGCCCTGGATTCCATCCCACAGTGAATGGATGCATGAATGAAGTTCACGTCACGTTCCCCCTCAGGGATTGTGCTGCTTTCCCTGCCTGCTGCCTGGAGTGTTCCATTCGATTCCCACCATAAACATCAATTCCCACTGAGACCTTCCCTTCATCCCCAGACTCATCAGGTTTTCCTGGTAAACTCTGGAACGTAACAATTAGTACCAAGCCTAAGTGACATAACACAATAAATATCTGTTCGCTGGGTCCACGGGATAGTCCTGCTGATGTGAGCAGGACTTGGTGGGACTCTCGAATATGCAGTCAGCAGCAGATTAGCTCGGTAGATTTGTGGGTATCGGCTGGACTCTGTCAAGCCTGGAGCCTTGACCAGGACAATCTCCCTTTCCAACAAGACACAGCCCAGAATTGCTCTCAGGACCAGAGGGCCCCTGGAGATGTAGGCCCACAGTCAGTGTCCTGTCATTTTTGCTACATTCCGTTAGCCAAAGCAAGTGTAAGACCGATCCACAATCAAGGAGTGGGAGTCTGGCTTCGCCAGGTCTCAGAATAGCCACCAAGACACATTACAGACATAGAAGGAGCAGATACAGGAAAGGGTAACAACCAGGACAACATTGCAACTGACCTGCCACAGCTGATTTGTTTGACTAATTCCATCTCCCCTGAAAGACTGTAAAACACAGTACGGGCAAGAATTATACCTTGTTCATTCACTATCTTATCCTAGGTAACACCAGTGTCTGACATAAAATAACTTCCCAGGAACTATGTTAAATTTGTCTGATCATTCTAATATCTGAAAATCTGTTTCTATTATCTGTTCTTTCTGGTGGATATCAGACATATTATCATATTTATTTATTTGTTCAGTGTGTTAACCATCTTTCTGTTACTATGACAAACTACCTGAGGCAAACATCTTAAAGAGGAGGAGTTTATTTCCCGTGATGATTTCAGAGGTCTCAGCCCGTGGTCGGGTAGTCCCATTGCTTTGGGGCCTGGAGTGAGGCAGAACACTATGGCAGGAAGCACTTGGTAAAGCAAACCTGTTTGCCTTATGGCCAGGGTCATGAAGTCCCCCTCAAGGGCAGATCCCAGTGACCTATCCTCCTCCCACCAGGCCACACCCCCTCAAGGCTCCTGCCTCCCAAATAGCACCGTGTGCTAGTGCCCAAGTCTTTCACATGCCAGCCTTTGGGGGACACACAAGATCCAAACCACAGTCCTTGGTCTACTATGATCTGATGTCAGATGTTGTAATAGAAAAACCGTGGGTGTCACCGAGGACTCGGATAGTACAGTGTGGGAAAGATGTATGCTTGCTTTTACCAGGTGTCCTGGATGGGCAACGGGGCAGGCTTGCTCTCCAGGACCATGGAAATCAGTGGCAGAGACTAAAATGTTCTGCACCACCAAGATGAGCTGCAGTGTAGGTGAGAATCATGATGTCTCTAATACAATAGAACTTTTTATTATTATTCCCAGATTTTCTTGTCACTACTGAAAGAGTTGATCCTCTCATTCTGTCTCCATAAATATTTGTTCGCTGAGACACCAGCTAAATCTAGTGGTCTCCATTTTGGGTCTTTCTTTTTTTTTTTCAATACTTACTCTCATGGGAGGAATGAAAACGTTGCAGTTTTCAGATGCCTGCAGCTGTTTCTGCATTCTGGGGGTGGCAGCAAAATTCATCTTTGGGAGAGGATTGTTCTTTTGTTTGGGAAAATGCTTTAATGAGCCTCTTGAGTATGCAAAGGTGAGGCTGAGAAATTAGTCTAGAGGGAAAGGTGGAAATGAGGAAGAGAGAACGGGCTCTGCCAGAAAATGTGAAAGGGTTGTCTTCCCGGGAGCAGAGATTGGAATCATGCAAACTAATTTTTGCTTTCTCACATGAGCACAACTGGGAATTCGTGACTCCAACGCTTGAAGAAAGAGGGTCTTGGTTCAGCAGCCTGCAGAGGAAGGAGCTCCGGACCCTGTAGGGGCGGCGTGGCCAGTCCTGACCACCTCGTGTGGAGACTTCTCTGTGACATTCAAACCATTGTGCTTTGGTCACAGCTGCAGCCCAGTGTGTGCAGTGTCAGGAATGAAGAGATGTCTGCCTAGTGTAACCTTCTTCTTGCTGTGCTTTCCTCCGGGGCCAGCAGGGGACACAGCACTATCTCAGGGGAAGGAGACAGTCCCCACTCCCAGCACCCAGAGCAGCTGTTCAGAGCTGGCAGTGACAAATGGCGCCCAAACTAAACACACCAGCCACTAGTCGCTCCCTGTTGCCCCTGTATTCAGTTGCTCCCATATTCCCAAATGCTTCCATCTAAACATAGTTCTTAAATGTCTCCCCTCCTCCCCAACCCATGGCCTCCACCCACAGGTGTCCCCAGGTCTGCCCTGGACAGCTCCAGTACCCTAAGCCAAACTCCAGGTTCCTCTCGTACTACCTCATTACCATAGCTTCCAGAGCGATTTTTCTTTTTCAAAACACAGATCTGCTTCCAAGTCTTCCTATTCAGAATTCTGCTCTTACAAGGTCAAAGCTTGACTCCAGCAGACATAGAAGAATCTCCTGACTACGCAGGTCTCACCCAGCACAATTCCCCCACCCCACGCCCACCCCACCCCGCAACACGTGCTCATGACACACAGTGGTCCCATGTGGTGGTTACACCGAACCCAGAACCGGCCTGCCAGAGTTCAAATCCAGCTCGGCCCTTAGCCAACAGGCAATTTTAATCACGGATAAGTGTTCCAATGTTCTCAGACTGTTGTAAGAGTTAAGCGAGATGATAGAGCTCCAATCCAAGACCAGGGGCTGCCAGTGCTCTATCAATGTGTTAGGGTTACCATCATTCCTATGATTCCCTACACATCTCTGTTTACTATCACTCTCTTCTTTTCCTTCCCAGCTACCTTCCCATTTTAGGTTCAAGTTTTCCATCACTTCTTCCATGAAGCTATTTCTGGTCTCCCATGCCAACTCCATTCTACTTGGCGTTCACTTCCCATGCAAGATCATAGTTCCGTTCATAAGTTTGTGTCCCCATCCATCTAGCACATCTAACACTAAAAACAAACAGGATACCTACCTCTTGTCTGTTTCCCACACTTGGCACATAGTAGCTGCGCAATTAACATCTCTGGGATGCATGCCCGTCTCCCATGCTAGATGATAAGACCACAATGGGACTGGCTTGGTGACCTTCGTGATTTCCAGTGTATCACATTTTATCCTCTGCCCACTGCAACCCGCTTCCCCCAGCCCTGTGGAAGCCTCGACATCTGGCCAGACTCTGAATAAATCTCATCTTAGACACAGATTCCTGCCCTATGAAATTCAGAACGCATCAGTGTCGACTGTAGCCCATTATTGCTCTGTGCCAGCCCTGATACTGCCTTATCAATAGGTCTTGGCCAAGGGCAGGTCATTAAGAGGGGTTTTGAAGATTGACACAGGAAAAAATGGGCAATTCTTATTGTGACTTCTGGTCCTACACAACCCCTATGGAGTCTAGAGAATTGGATGGGGGCAGGGAAACAGAGCCTCGGGCTCTCTAGCCCTCGAATGCTTCACTTCAGAGGAAAACATCTACTTAAATGATGGGAAAGAGGTATGCTGCAGGGAAAGAGGTATGCTGACATCGTGACCTAGACAGTCTCCACTGTGCCTAACAGTTAAAACACGATGCATGCTTTCCGAAGGACATCCAGTTCTAGCAGGACATCCAGTTCTAGCACACATTCCTGCTCCTGCCGGAGCTAGGGAAGAGACATCAGTCCCACCACATGCCCTACCTACAGTGCCAAATCAGCCCCGGCGGCGAGCTTGTGCAGCATGCAATGCCCCGCCCGTTCCTTGGAAAGGTGGCTTTTACAAGCCTTGTCACCATCCTCCGAGGAGGACCTGAAACACCAGTGCACTTGTGATGGGGACTGCTCTTTCCAGGTGCTGGCCTGGCTTCAAAGACGTTCTGGAAGCCGAACACGGCTCAAGTAGAAGCACCATACCTGAACCGGGAGGCTGCCTTGGGGGCCCCTCCCACCCCAGCAACACAGGCCCGAGCCTCCTCCTCCTGAGCTCCCGGAGCTGGTCTCATCTTGCTCTGTCTTGTAAACAGAGGCACCTGGGATCCGCCCTCTTCCTGGTGTGTTTTCCACCAGCACAGAAGTATTTCAACAGCACAAAAGTGTTTCAGTCCCTCGGTCCCTGCAGATGCAAAGGATCCTGGGAAGAGAAATGGGCGGCTGAAGAACATGGGGAGAGGGGCATCCTCTTCTAATTTTCTTTTCAGTTCCATGAACTGTGTGCCACTGGATACACAGCTGGATCAGTAGATCTCATAGTTAAAAAATAAATAAAAGTATGAGAAACTCCGTTCCAGAGTTCGCCAATAGCGAGGGAGGAGTACACCAACCCCTCAGGGCCACCTAAGACCAGGGCTGGGGCCACATGAGGCCGGTACAGCCGTGAGGGTTCCTGCCCGACACCAGGAAACCAGAGCACACGGGGGAGAGGAAGCCCCTGCCTGGAAGCAAGCTCCACGAGACGGGACCCACCCCGTCCCGCAAACTCTCTGCATCTCCGGGTCTGCGGGATGCCTGGTGCAGCTAGCTGCTCGGGAAATCGTTTTTCAGTAGGATGGTGTCTTTGTCAGGATTAAACAAGAAAACGCATGTCTGGGGCTGAGCCGGGCACCCTTGTCTCCTTAAGCAGGAAACAAATGTTGCCTTTCATTGTAACAACACTTTGACTGGGGTAAAAATGTATGAAGAAGCCTTTTGCTCTCCTCTTTTAGTTTTTAATTTGTTACTGAAGTCTAATGTAAGACGCATAAGAACACAAAACTATTTTAGTCCCTCATTTCAGCCCCTCAGCCCCATCCTCACCCCACCTCTTTGTCCAAGGACACTTCAACCACTTCCTCCCTTCCACAGCACAAGGGTCCTGATCATGCTGTGGCTGTCATACTCTGGCTAATCAGTCCAGTTAAAGAGTAACCAAGTGGCTTCACTTCTCCAACATGGAAAGTGGTGTGGAAAAGTCTTTGTTCCACGCAGATAACAGTGAGATCTCGTGGAGAGGCAAGTATGGATGAAAGGTGGTGTAGACACTTCAGCGCCAAGCACCAGGGCCTGCCGTGGTTTCTGGGAGCTGCTGGCCGACAGGGCCACAAAGGTTAATGGCTTTGTCATTGCCTCTGTTCAACAGCGAGCCTACCGTTAAAGCCTGGTGCAAGGGCTCAGACAGTGAAATGCGAAGGAGGAGCGTGCTTGCTCTTGCTCGCTCATTCCTCCGTTGCACACTCGCTGAATGTCACCTCTGAATGACACAAAATCAGAAATGAGTTCTAGCTTGTGCCTCCTAGAATCCGCTCTCTGACAGACTAGGCCAATAATGGCTGAAGAATTACAGGTACAGCGAGTGATCTGGAAGAGGCCGTCTGGACACCCTTTTAAATTAAGAACGGAGGGGTTATTGATTTAGCTCAGTGGTTCCGGCACCTGCCTTGGGGTGGGGTTCAATCCCCGGTAACCACATACAACAATGCTGGGTGTGGAGACTCACACCCACCAGCAATCAGTACCACATAGCACAGTGCCAGGTGTGGTAGCTCACACCTGTCATCCCAGCTCTCCGGGAGGCAGAGGCAGGAGGACTGCTATGAATTCAAGGCTGAAATCAGGGCCAGCATGAACTACGAAAGAGAGACCCTGTCTAAAAAAAAAAAAAAAGAATGGAGGTTACCTTGGTGGAGGGTGAAGGGCCAGGGAGGCCTTCTGGGTGTGGACAGTGTCCACACGGGGCACAGCATGGAGGACCAGCAGAGGCTTCTCCGCCTGGCAAAGCCCCCACCCCCCTGCGCTGCCCCCTCTCCTACTGTGGGGCAAGTCCTCCGACCGCTGGATCTGGATGTAGAAGAATACAGCTCTGACAGATCAGGTGCCTCCTCTCTTCCAAGTGGGCCTCCGTGCGCTTTTTTGGTGTAGGACCAAGTGATATTCTCGGCTTTGTGGGCCGCTCTGCGGGTCACAAAGCCCCTGCCACAGCCCCTCAGCTGTGCTCACACAGAACAGATCAGCACAGGTCACACAGGAGAAATGAACCGGGCTGGTCCTGACAAAGCTCCGCGAGAACACCCGGCAGGCTGGACACACCCGGCCCGGGGGCCACGCCCCCGTTCCAGGCTTTCATCTCTCTCCAGAGCGCAGAAACCCGAGCGACGCTTGGTGGGTGCGCTGTTTTAGCAGGTCTCCTCTCGGCTCCCTGGAGCACCGTGCAGCACAGCCCAGTGTTAAAGCCCATGAGAAAGGACTAAGCAAACTGCTAAGAAGGAAAAATGTACCAGGAAGTTGTCCAAGACATGACCCAGCAACATGTCAGAACCTGGGGTCCGGAAGAGTTTTTCTGCTGTACAGATGAAACGCTATCCAGCCTCCCTCGGGGCGATGAAAGCCCTCTGCTCCCACTCAGGCATCTTCTCTACCCATTTTCCCCTCGTCTGCCAGAGGGTCTTAGAAAGACACATCTGGACATGTCACTGTCTTGCTCGTAGCCCTACAATGGCTCACCATTGCTTTTAAAGGTCCAGCTCCGCCAGACCATGTGGTTCCTACCGCACTTCCTCCTTGCCACTAACTCCCAAGGTGCCAGGAGTTGAAACACGGCTGGTTGACGCCAATCATAACAATCCAATGCCAAGGATTGGTCGGATGGGTGGGCCTCTGACACAGTTCTGCCCAATGAGACTCAGCAGCAGTCTTCTGGGGACTTTTGGAGAAGTTCTGTGGTGGAGGAGAATATGCAAGGCTTACTCACAGCCTCTCCCCTTCTAGGGACTCACAGCACACAGAACCAGACGACCCCTATCTCTTATGCAAAAAGGATGAAGTTGATCCCGAGTCCCTGGAGTTCCCTGAAGGTGCCTGTTTCTGTGGTCTATCACAGAGAACAAGTTACTGAGAAATTCCAGATCCAGTTCGCATCCTGAGTGTGTGGTGAGCAGACGGTGAACAGATAAGTCCACGTCTCTCAGCTCACAGACGACAAGAGCTTCTCTTCTCCGCCCCGGTGCTCACAGCGCGAGTATTGTCCTCCCAGTGGACAGCCACCTGGACCTGCCCACCGGTGGCAAGTCAGGCCCGGGGCAAGCACTGCCACGTAACTCCAGGGTGCATTAACATGCAGAGTCACAGTAGTCACGGCTCGTATTTACTCAACTCAGCACCCAGATGGATTTTCAAGATGTTGAGCTCTTGTGTATACACGTTACTCCACTAAGATTGCTGGAAGCTCTTGGGCAATTCTGAACATATCCAGAGCAGCCCTGCCCCCAGGGTCACGCTCTACGGAGGCGCTGCCGGATTCTTGGAATGTGGTCCGAAGACGGAGTCAAGGCCTTGTCCAAATATGTGCATGAAGTTGTGAAAGCCGTCCCTTCTCCGCCTCGCCTCAGCAGCGTGGGGAGCTCCATGGGCAGGAGCCAAGGAAAGCTCATTTTCAGGGCTTTCCTGCTCGGCCAGCACCTCTTTATCCAGATCACTTCATCTGGGAAGTGGCGCGGAGAGAAACCGTGAGGGATGGAGTAGTTGGAGAGAATTTGGAGTGGAGGTCGGCATGGAGTTCCCTCCTGTCTCGGCTGGACAACTGTCCCCAAGCTCCTTTCTTTGTGTCCTCTGGGCCCCTGGAGAGAGAGAGAGCAAGCGCTCCAGCCAGGCTGGAATATGTGGAAGAAGTCTAGTGGGAAGAGAAACACATGGAAAAGCAAACCTCAGCCACTGTCACGTTCCGATCCGAGGGCTACTCATCTGGCATCGAACCACGGGAGGGGGTCATCACGCGGAGAGGAAATGGTGGAGAAGCCTTTACTGCCCGCGCTCTCAGCCCTTATGTACAGCCCCACTTCCTAGTTTTCAGCCTCCCCCAACCCGCCCCATAGGGGGTAGTCTTTGTCTATTTGTTTTCCTTTAATCACTGTGGCCCTGAGGGGCCCGCTGTTTATGTGCTGCCTTGCACTTCCTTGATGGAGCCCACATTGTTTAGCCTCAGTGGACCCCACAAGCCACTTGTGTTCACACATGTACCCAGAGAGAGGAAAGCCAGGGCTTCTAAGACAGGGAGAGCCGCTGGGGAACCGACACGAACTCTGAGCACTCACTGTGTGGCCTGTCCTGTCCTCTGTACTCTTCACTCAGGAATACACCCGGTTATTACAACCTCAACCCATCCCTCAGATGTGGACACTGAGGCAGGGAAAGTCTGAGTTCCTCGCCCCAGCTTACAGAGTTAGTGGCACCATTCTGCTTTGGCCCCAGAAGTCTGATTCCAGAGCCCTCTCCCGTGCACGGGCTCTGAGGAGAGGGCAGAAAACACGAAGGACAGTGAGCCTCTCTGTTTAAAATCCTTCCAGTGGCTTCCCGAAGTTATTGCTCCATCTGCACAAACTTTACCTCCCCTCTTCCCCTTCCACTGGGGCTCCGGTTAACATCCTCCCAGGGCCACATGTTGGAGGCTCAGGCCTCAGCCCTGAGCCCCTTGGGAGATGGTAAAACCTTCTGAAGCAGGGAGTGAGGGGAGAGGCTTAGGCTTCTTTCTTTCCTTTGCCCCGTGGGCTCCTGCTGTGCAGTGCTGTATCACCACAGGCTCCCTGTGACTGTACCTCCAGAATTGTTAGCTAAGCTTCCTCCATGAAATTGATGCTGACAGATAGTTGTTATGGTCACAGAAGGCTAACCACCCGCCCAGGCCCTCACTGGCATGGCTCCCCCCATGGCCAACCTCCCCTGACCCTGGTACTTGCCCACCACCCCACTCCTTGTTAGTTCAGAGATTGTGGGACTAATTTTTGTCCTGTCTCTCTACCCAAGCACCGCCCAATAGAGTACAATATGTTACATAGGTAGTTTTACATTTTCCAGCAGCTATGGTTTAAAACTAAAAAGGGGACCCAGGGATTTAGCTCAGGGACACTGAGCTGCCCCATCATGTATAAGGTCCTGAGTTCAGTCTCTGGTACCAGGAAATATTAAAATTTAAAAAATAAAAAGGAACAGGTGAAACTGACCTTAATAATGTATTTTTATTTAATTCAATATATTCAAACTATCATCCTCTCAACATAATCAATGAGAAAATTATTAATGAGCTCCGTTGCATTGTTTGCATCTTACCAAGCTGGCAGAAGCCAATTTGTGCTTTGCCCACACTGCCCGCGTCCATGCAAGCAGCTGGCTCCTGGACTGCACCGTGCTAGTCTGGCCCCAGGTCTTGTCCTCAGAGAGGTCAAGTGTGGCTGTTTTGGAAGTAATACCACTGAGGTCCAAAGTGGCACAAGGAAGAGAGAGTCCCCGGACCCCCTTAGTTCTCAGGGAGGGTCTCTGGCTGCATATAGGAACCCAACAAATACAAGAGCTGACTAAAGACAAGAGCGAAAAGTTCTGTTAATTTACATGTGTATGGGAATGTCCCAAAAGGACACAGTCACAGGAAATGACAAAAGCACTTGGCTTACACACTCTGTAGCCAAAGAATAGTAAGTTTGTGGAAGAAGGTCAGGACAAACGCTATCTGGACTAGCTAGGGGATTGTAGAATGTCACTAGAGTGGGGACGAACAGAGAAGCCCGTGGAAAATCAAAGTGCTCAGGTCCCCTGCTTCCGCGGCCCAGCCCCTGGCGGTCATGGTTATTCTGGGGGTGGCTGTGGGCAGAACTCCCCTCCAGACACGCTCCACTCGGAAACAAGGCCAAAGGGCCTCTTGTGCACTCAAACTCCTCAAGTGATTCAGGCCTCGGATCCCTGAGACACCGATTCCGCGTATTTCGGCACGAGGGCTGCTGTGGTGCGTCTAGCAGCCTCACCCTCTTCCTCTTGCTGAGCAGATCCTGCCGGTGTCCACACTGCCTGCTGTACCGTGTCCCCTCAGCGCGGAGCTCATGGTGCCCAGCGGCCTGGTGACAGGCCCTTCCACGTGGACTGTGGAGCCAGAAGGCAGAATCCACGATGGCCTCCTGGAAGGGGCGGGCACCAGCCTGGGGGGCTGTTTCTTCGGTCTCCGCCCCACCTCACACAGACACACCAAGCCTGGGGGGCCGGACGCGATAGTTATTTCCACTGCGAACCGCCTCTGAGCTCCACTAACGATCTTCCCTGGCAGGCGTGCAGCGGACCGTGAACGAGCCCACAGTCAGCCTAGCGAGGGCGCGGGAGGTGCGGGAGGCGCCGGGAGCTGGAAGCCGTCGCTGAGAAGCCGCTCGGTTCCAGCCTCCCTCGCACTCGCTTAGACCAGGGCAGCGGACGGAGGATCCGCTTGAAACCCGTCTAACCCTTAATGCCTCCTCACGTGAGGAGATTCAGGAACCTAGCTCCGCTCTCGAGGGCCAGAGCGCCCATTTGGAAAGCAGACAGGATTGAGACAAGTCGATACCGGGGAGGATTTGCCCTCGCAGCGGCCAGCCCCGAGCCCACACCTCCTCCGGGATATTTGCCTTCACAAGCTCCGCCCTGGTCCTGCGCAATCAAAGTGAAAGCACCCCCAGCCAGGATCCGGCCTCCACTGAAGATGCCAACTTTAAAAACAATTGCTGATTAGGCGGCAACTTCGAGAGAGGGAGGCTGAACTGAAGCCCAGGTGCCACCCATTGCGCCCAAGCCCCCTCCCACGTGACTTCGGTGTTTACAGAGGTCATTTATAGACACACTGAAGATAGAGCTACAGTGTGGAGGTCTTTGGCAAATATACGCACCTGTGAAGCCATAGCCACAGTCCAGGTGATAAACCTATCCGTGGCTCCTCAGCTCCCTCCGCCCTGAGGAATCCGCCCCTCTCACCCCTCCCACGGGCAGCTGCCCATCTGCTTCTGGTGGTGTGGACATGTCTGCGGTGTACACATAATGTGGAATAAGTGGGCTGTCACAAAGATCTACTTATTTTTTCGCCTGGCTCCCTTCATTCAGCATAACTATTTTGAGATGCATCCATATTAACTGATGGTCTTTTTTCTTGCTGAGTCATATTCCATTACGTAGATTATCAGTATTTGTTTATCCATTCACTTTATGAATAAACGGATTCAACTGTTGTGAACATTCACTCACAAATACTTGTGTGGACATATGCTTCCATTTCTCTGCAGCCTCAGTATATCCCAGTGCAGACAAACTATTCCTCTGGCTACTACGCTCCACCTTAGTAGGAGGAGTTTGGAGATCAAGTGCTAAGAAACAGGACCACTTGATGCACCCTGTCGACCACACACCCCATCCCAAGTATGTTGACCTGGGCACCTGGCTCCTTCCATCTTGCAATCTGCCATCTCCCAGAGCCTTGTGATCACTCAAGACCAGCCAGTAGAGAGGAGAATACGCCATTCAGTAGACGGCAGAGGCACACTGCCTCTTGAGGACCTCAGTTAGCAGGAGCACCCATCACTTCCCCACCCATTCCCTCCAAGAAACCTCAGCCAGGACCCCCATACCTGTAAGTCTCCAACCAGGCCTAACCGCCCCCGCCCCCACCCATGACTGTGCAGATGACAGGAAGTGTCAGTTTGAGGGACACTCGGCCATCTCTTTTGGAAGTGACTTGCCACTGCGCCTCCCTAAAGTCCTCAGGAGTCAGGATCTGAGTAATGCTTCGCAGCAGAGCCAGGTCCGGGGCAGCAGGGACAGCCAGCCCCTCCTGTAACTCAGCCTCCAGCCTCATAGTCAAAGGAAGCGGAGACCAGACACTCATCTTCGCAGATTCTAGCCCAGCAGGTAAGAAGCACAGATTGGTTATATTACATTGTCCCTGGGCTCCAGCTGCCCTCCGGAAAGCACCCCATGTGCCCGGTAGGATCTCCTGCAGGGATCCCCCTTCCCTGCTGCAGGACCTGCTCCCCAGCCCCCATGGGAGTTGCAGGTGGCACTTGGCACAAGCTGCCCACATCAAGCTGAGGAGCTGAGTGGTGGGGGAAGAGGGATCCCAGCACGCCCTGCCCATTCGCTGGCCCAGTGTTGTGCCCCGGGGAGCAAGTGGCTTGTGGAGCTCTCTCCAGAAAGCTGAGACACACAGTGAATACCAATGGTCCCTCACCCTGGGGGGGGGGGGGACGCAATTACCCCAAATTCTGCTTACAGCTCAGATTCAATATTTGGAAGGGATAATCCTGAAATAAGAGATTGCCTGATTTCTTTCCCAAGCCTCTGAATGCTTCATTAGCTCCTATTTGACATTTGATGGTTGTGTCTGATTGGCTTCATTGTGGAGTTGGACTCTAAGAAGTCCCCAAGACAGAGCAATCAAGTTTCACAATGACCCCCCAACTGCAGATTTTCAGACACAAATGGCAGCTGTTCCTTGGACATCAATGCCATGAATGCTGCGGGAATTTGTATTTCATCCCCACTTAATGGAACTCAATCCTGCCTGCTGCAAGGGGCCCCTGACTCAGCAGTTCGGATTTCCTCCAGCTCAGCCTGGAGGCGACTAACAAAGAGCCCTAGACATCAGCATCAGCGTCCTGGAGACATTGACCTGAGCTTGAGAGGTGTGGAGGTAGCGGGGTCTCAGGAGGGTGGAGGAGAGGCCACGCTCACTGTGCAGGATTCAGGCCCCACCCACAGGAAGAATCTCTCTGTCTTCACTGCCCTGTCCACCGCTGGATACCACAAGACACCAGTAAGGACTTTCAGTAATGACACACACATTTCCCTCCTGCCACCTCCGAGGGGAGCCCCCTAAGAAGGCTATCGTGGTCATGTCAGGCAGATAGCTGCCCGGTGGTAGACAAGGTTGTCCTTAACAAAATGTCACTCTCTGCCTGCAGCACTCTGTACCCACCACCAGGGGGCAGCCGCACTACTTGTGTTTACCAAGTATGCAGAGGCATTAAACCTACAACAAAAAAAAAGAGGGTGTGGGTGAGTGTGTGCAATAAAATCAATACAATATGGATAGACATCCCCAGAAAATGAGTTAAAGGGAAGTCACAGATTGAATGAGGTTCGGTTGTGATTATTAATTTTGGGGGTGACAGTTTTGTTCCGAGTTGCCCGGTAGTCATAATAAAAATAGAACTGTTCACTCAGCTCTTCAGGAAAGACCTGGATGAAATCTGGGCTCAGAGTAACACACCCCACCCCAAACACAGCCACGGTTATATCTGTGGCCTCCATCTCTGTTCAGATGTAGGTATCTCATACGTAACATGTCCAGGCCGAACTCCTGTTACCCCTGCCAGAGTTCAACCCATTTCTCATCTCAGGAGATCACAATGCCGTTTGACAGGGGCAACCCCAGCCAGCATCATTCTGGGCTCATTTCTCAAGCGCCGGAACACTCTGCAGTCTCTGCCTGCAGAGAGGCTCTGGAATCCAACCTCTTCGACCACTGCTGTTCTGTGACCTTCACCCCTTTTGCCCCCTCACCCTATTAGGCCATCTCACTGTCTCATCTGTTTGTTAGATGCTGCATCTCTCTTGCTTAGACTGGTGTTTAGCACACAATCCGCCATCACTGAATATCTGATTAAATTATCGAATGCCCTGTGGGCTTCTATGCACAAGAGATACACAAAGGATTAATTTCCAGAAATGATTTCACAGCTAAGAAAATCATAACAGCAAACACTTTGAACACACAGCACATGCCAGGAAGTTTCTGGATGAAGTGATTATAGCTCAGAAAAGTAGGAAATTGTCCAAGATTGAATATCTAATGGTTGGTGGAATAGATATTTGAATCAAATCCAATTATTCAATTCATCAACTATTTGTTAAGCACCATTTACATGCCACATATTGTTTTGGGAGAACAAAACAAGCAGGATTCTGAGTCTGACGGCACTTGTATCCTGCTGGAAAGACACAAGAATGTATGTGTTTATACACAAGTATTAACTATCACATGTGCAAAAAGAAAGCTACTTAAGGAGACGAGAGTAATGGGGACAGTCTCAGATGAAGAGTGACCAGGAAGGATGTCTTTGAAAACAGAGACCTCAAGATAAACAATCTCTGACATGTTTGAGGAGGCTCTAGGGCAGGGGTGGCAAGCCTGTGGCACATGTGCTCCCACGGGCTATTTGTATCACCGGAAGTCCGAAGAGGTTCAACACCCCCAACCTACAGTGTTGTTCCAACAAGGAGTGTTACCTGCTGGGTTTTAGTTGATGGTTCCGTTTCAGTTATTTTTTTCTGTTCTGTTCTTTTCTTCTCATAGTACCGGGCATTGAACCCAAGACTTTCATACTGGCTTTCATTCCCAGATCTTTTCTGGTTTTTTTTATTTTGAGGGTTCCCTCTAAGCTGTTCAAATGCCCAGGGTGACCTTGAACTTGGGATCCTCCTGTCTCAGCCTGCCACACCCAGCAATTGGTAGGGTTAAAGCACACAGGCACAAATTCCAGGTAGTCACACTGTGGCCAAGAGGAGGCTGCTATGACATCTCTGCCCGGTCCTGGGGGCAGACTTGTCAGGCCGGCTGTGTCCAGCTTCCCCATGGGGAAAGTGTAACCAGGAAGGAGGTAGCTGTGTAAAGTAGAAATCCAGATCAATCACATGGAGGAACTGGTCTGGAAAGACAATAAAGCTCGAAACTGCCAAGCGTGGCCAAGCCCTGCTTCTGGTATAGGAAAGTTCAGCTTATATTGAAAGCAGGTGCTGGGCGTCATAAAATCATAAGAACTCCCTGCAGGCCAATATCTACTCTGACTAGATCTCCAGACTGCCGACCTACCCTGCAGGTTTCAGACTTGCCGGAGCTGATTCCTTAAAATAAACCCCGATGGAAGATGGAGTGGGAGGAGATAGATGGCTGAACACACAGACAGGGGTGTGATTAGCAGTGAACATTTACTTTTTAAGAACACATTACATTAAAAATATATTGCCATCCATTCCCCCTCCAAATCCCTTCCACCCTTCCCACACACACCTATCCGTTGTCCTTGCCACCTTCGATGTGGTCTGGAAGTCTTTTTTTATAAGTTTATTTAGAAGATATGATCAGAAATATGGTGAACACCACTGCTGAGTCCCACCAGCAGAAAGGCAGGCTTGCAAAAACATGAGTGTCTCCTCATCCATCTTATTCACTGGACCTGGCACCGTGACTTCTGGCCTTTCCCCAAAGTCAAAAGGACCGAGAAAGGGAAGCATTTTGAATAGATTCAGAACCCTGAGACAGCAATGAAAGTACAACTAGTGACTCTCAGAAAAAAGGGCATCAGCAGTGCTTCGGAAAGTGGCAAATGCAATTAGATAAGTATGATCTAAGCTCGGAAGAGTATTTTGAGGGGATTCATGCCAATGTGTCTTTTACTCTAACAAACTTTCAAAAATTCAAATATTAACTGTATTGTTTGATCATGTAGATACACGGAGCCTATCCATTCTGTTTCCCTGGAGAATTAAGCCTATTAAAAATGTCTCAATAATCTACGTGACCAAAGGTGACAGTTTGAATCTTGAGGGAGAAGATGAAACGTTCAGAGCTGTGGGACGGAGCGTATTCTAACATCTAGGACTCAAGAAGAGAGGAAAAGTCAACAGAGAAACAACAGAGAAACTGAGGAGACGGAGCCGATTTGAGGGACATTCAGCTAGGAAGGAGTGTAAGGCTACAACAAATGGAGGAGGGAAGACGTGGTCCACGGGGAGGCAGGCTGCTGGGTGGGCCAGGGCGTCATGGCTCTGGGCCTGCGGGAGCCCAGTGTGGTGACAAGGCCACTCAAACACACCGGGCAAACCACGTCCCTGTGAGAATCCTGCGGCCCCGCACAGCCGTCATTTCCCACACGTGTGCAGGGGAACGTGCCCCGAGAACATGCGTCATCATGCGTGGGCTGGCGGGGAGTGGCAGGGAGGCCTGGCGTCCTTAGCCATGCTGGCTATGACGGATGGGATCATTTGTGGCCAGATGAGGAAGAGACGGGTTTGAAAAAGGGATGCGAGTCCTGTCAGGCAGATAAGGAAGTTGTACCTTGTTCCCAGGGAAAGACTGGCATGTGAGAGGCCCTGGTGGGAGGAGCCAGAGGGAGGGGAGGCCCCCACACCCACGGGCTTGTGCCCATCCCTGCAGGTGCCAGGAGCAGGGGTGGTGAGACTCGGTGCTGGCAGAAACAGCATAGGTTTGGGCTTGAGTGCTCTGATGACAACTTTCCATGCTGGCGACTGGTCCCGTTTTCAAATGAGAAACTGAGATCAGAGAGGTTGTATCTTTTGCCAAGGTCACAACCGAATGGCATTACATCCTGCCCAAGCAGACCAGAGGTCAGAAGTGTCGCACTGCAGCTCCAGAGCTGGGGCGGAACATGCTCGGGAAACGGCGGTCTAGGGACAGGAGAGGAAAAGCAAATGTTTGTTTTTCCCTCACAACAACCACTGTAAGGTTGCTCATTACATTCTTCGCTTTACTGGTGAAGAAACAACAGATCAGAGAAGCTGAGTACTGAGTCCAAGGTCTGCTGGGGTCTGAGTCAGAACCCAGCTCTCCCGCTTTGTCCAAAGTCTGATGGAGTCTGCGTCAGAACCAGCTCTCCCGCTTCCAAGGCCTGTTTTCTTTTTCAAAGCAGAGGTGAGAGTTTTCTAAATAGAAAACCTGCTCATCCCGCCTACTCCCACCCACGATCACAGCAATCAGGGACCTCGTGGAGCCTCAGGCACTCACCTGGGAAGTAGGGACAACCCTGACACTTGATCTCAGGATTCAGTGGAATCACACCCAGACGACAGCACTGCCTGGGCACACAGAATTCAAGAAATGAGAGCAATTGTTATCAGGCGGCTATCATTCTACACATGAGACGCCACGAAGGAACCCACTGGTATCTTCATACTCTAAAGAGCAAGGGCTGATTCAAAGCAATACACAGGAAATGCCGAAGTTCATTCAAGTTAGTTTTTTTTCTCCTTTTCAATCTAAGATAAGAGAAAGAAACAGAGAGAAAGAGATAGAGACAGAGACAGAGAGAAAGAGAGAGACAGAGACAGAAAGAGATAGAGAGAAAGAGACACAGAGAGAGAGATGCATTTCAGGTATCAAGGAAAACAGGAGGTGGGATCACACACTTGTAGCGAGGCTGGGACAACGGAGCCTGGTGACTTCCAGTTTTAGGCCTCATGTCAGAGTCGCACTTGCGGTGTCAAGACTGGCTGCAGGGCCTTCAGTCAGTGTTATGTGCAGGGTGCCTACCGCCGGGTAGAGCGTGCCTGGCACATGCACTGTGTACAGCTGCCTGGTGTGGCCCGGTGATACTGCCCTCAGAGACTTTGCCTCATCTCTCTGACCCAGCCTTCCTCCACTGAGTCAGTGGGATCACGCGTGGGCCGGAAGGCAGCTGTCAGGCTAACAGATCCGCTGCAAATGTGGCCCAGGAAGTGACAGGAGCTCGGCTGGGGAACAGCCGCGTCACCTCCACAGCACAGCGTGCCGTGAGCTCTGTGTGCCTGTGGGATGGAGAGCAAAGGCTCAGGTGGCTGGGCGAGGACTTGTCCCGGATCTCACAGCCACAGCAGGACAGCTCCAGGCCGGCTTCTCAGAGGCGCCGGCAGGGGACGTGGTGGAGGGCAAACAGGCCTGGGTGGAAGACGGTGGGCAGAGCCTCGTCAGAAGGACAGCCCTGTAGCAGGATGAGGGTCGGGAGCAGGTAAGAGGGTGGTCCTGCAGCAGTGGGCCCTGGGGAGCCTAACGTCTTGTGTCTGCCTGCCTTGCCCTCGCCCATCTGTCATTGCGCATCCTTGATCCAGAGAAAGAATCGAGGGCTCGGGGAGCCACAGGCACCTGGCCGGAGTCTTGGCTCCACCGCTGAAGAGCTCTGTGCCCCAGGCAAGTCACCGTCCCTGTCTGTAAAATGGTCTCCCTCTCGCTCCACACCTGGGGGTGTGAAGGCCAAAGGAAAGTGGAGTGTTCAAGTCCTTCACAGAGCACCCCAAACATGGCGAACGCTTCACAGACCACCATCAAGCACCTGTGCTCTAGGCTTCCTGCTCTCCTCAGCCCCAGGCCCCTTCGTGGGAATCTGTCCTGGCTTTGTCAGAGAGCCAAACTTCTGTCAGCCCCACCCAAGCTGACCAGTTAATGAGTGACCAGGCCTCTGAAGCCTGGCCTATAAGGAGCCGCCAGCCGGGAAGCAGCTGGGGCCAGGTGGGCAGTGGCGGCAGGGACACAGAGGCAAGATGGCCAGCAGGGCCCCGCTGGGACTCCTGTCAGGGGCTGCTGTGGTCCTACTGCTGCTGCTGCTGTTGCAAGACACACAATCAGTCGAAATCAAGGTGAGTGTGCTGAGCCAGGGCGCCCTCAGCTTGATACCCAGTCGCAGTCCAAACCCAAGATAGCTGGGGAATGGCAGCAGCGGAACGCTGATAGTGACCATGATGGCGACAATGAGGAGATAAGAGCAAACCGCTGTTTATCCAAGCTTCCCCGGAAGGCTGGTGTGACTCCCAAGGCTGAGAATGTGCAGCAGGCTGTAAAGGAAGGAGATCTCCCCTTTTGAGCGTCCACAGCTGAGTATTTACCCATAGGTGGGGGGAGGATGGCCACAAGACAATCTCCCTGCCAGGTAACTCTTGAGGACAATGCAGGGTGAGCAGGAGGCACCAGCCCAGGGGACCTGCAGCAGGCAGGGGTGCAGCCCAGGGGTCCTGCCAGGGGCTGTGAGGTGGGGGGAAGTCAAGGGGTACATTGACCTCTGCCGACTGGGAGCTCTGGCCCTGGCCTCACATGCCTGACTGGGGCCAAGCCTCCATGGAAGAATGAAGTGTTCTGGGAGCGGACCAGCTTGGGGTCACCATCACATCATCAGGGCGGCTCCAGAAGAGTACCAGGGCATGTGTGTGGAGAACCAGCCCTCGGAGATCTCACATGATGAGGGAGCTAGGGCTCAGGTGGGAAGGGCAGCAGCCAGTCAGAGCGGAGGCAGGATTTGGACCACAGTCCTCTCATCTCTAACACCTGGGTCTTAGTCCACGGTGTCCCACAGCTTGTGTAGACTCCTCCCCAGCTCCCAACAGCCTGGGGCGGGCTGTGTGCACTGGGCTCAGGAGCTCAGACGCTGCCTGCCTCTCCCAGGCTGCTCTTTCCAGCATGGCCTGGACTTTCCCTGAGTTTGGGGGAGCCCTAGGTTTCAAGGACCACTGGGTATCACAGAAGTCCCACCCTTGTCCCAAGCCTTGACCCATCTCTCCCTCCCTCCCTCCCACAGTACCAAGGCTTCCAGGTCCAGCTGGAATCAGTGAAGAAGCTGAAGGACCTGGAGGGGCAGTGGGTGCCCAGCCCCCGCCTGCAGGCCCTGAACACCCTGCCGCCTGTGTGCCACCACCCAGCCTTGCCCGTGGATCTGCAGCCTATCTGTGCCTCCCAGAACCCTGCTGGCATCCTGCAGGCCTTGAGTAAGTCACCCCTGCCCTTCCGTCCTGCCCACTCCAGCTCCTCTGCCATCTGTGGCAGAAGAGGGATCAGAATCTCAATCCTTGCCCTGCCCAGCCATTCTCTGGTTTGGACAGAGTCAGACTTTCAGGGCACTGCCCTTACCTTCAGAAGACCCCCAGACTCTACAGGGCAGTGGGAAGGGAGCCGGGTGAGCAGCCCCTCCAGACAGTAAGCAGCAGTGCAGAGGAGCTATGCATCTGCCGGGCTGAGGAGCCAGAAGGCTTCCAAGGGCCACAGATAGCTCAGCTGAAATCAGAGGTGACAGCAGAGCCGGACAGCAGAACTCGGTGGTTTGCTGGCCACTCCTGTGCTGTGTCTTGTGCCTGCATCCCCTGTACGGTGCTGTGAGGGTGATATGCCATCTTGAGACAGACAAGAATCTGCACTCCGTTCCAGTGCAGAAGCACCTCGCCCAGGCACGGTGGGCCTCGCTCTGTAGCGAAGCTTCCTGCTGGGAGGAGGGTCCAGAACCTCCCTCCAGCGGCCACCAGCTGCGGCCTGGCCAGTAGCGCCCAGGCAGCCAACAGGAGTCCCAGGTTCAGGTTCCTGTTTAGCTGACCCACCTTCTCTCCACCCAGGGTCCATGGACAATGACGAGTGTGAGCTGTGTGTGAACGTCGCCTGTACCGGCTGCTAAGGGGACCCCGGGCACCCGCCTTCCCAGCTCACTGCCCACGCAGTGCCCCCACCATGCTCAGTGAGATGCCAGGCCCCACGGCCACCTTCCCAGGCCCAAGCAGCTGGAACTGAGGAGAGCTTAGCCCCTAGGTAGCCTTGCTTCTGAATAAAGATTCTTCTCACACAGAGCCCAGTGTCTGTCCATCCCGAGGAGCCGTGGGCGGAGGTGCTGGGAATTGGTGCTTGTGGAGGAGAAAGGCTGGGCAGCAGATACCAGGCACGAATGTCCCTGGGGTGTCAAGGCCCAAGAGCTGACTCATGAAACCTGTGTCTCAGACAAGGGAGCCCAAGCTCACAGAGCAACCAGACTCTGGGACCCTCAGGATGAACCCCCCCCCGCCCCCAGATCCGCAGCGGAGCACCTGTGCTCATGATGAGGAGAGAGAGAGGGCTGAGGAGGCCGTGGGTGCCCCCGGCGGCCTCTCAGGGCCAGACTCTGTCCCCACTTTTGCCCTTGTCACCTCTCCCTGAGTTCCTTCTGGAAAGAGTTTTCTCCTTTGCTCAGCCTTGTGCCCCTGAGGGGTATGAACAATTTCCGAGCGTGTGCTGAGTCCCACGCACTATTCTAAATCCTGCATGTGCGATTGTGGGTCTCTGGGACAAGGGAGTGAGTAGGATTGCAGTCCTGTCTCCTTTACAAATAAGGACTCAAGCGCAGAGAAAAAAAACGCGAGCCTGGGGTCACACACCTGCAAAGTGGCCAAGCAGGCCCTTCCGACACATCCAGACCAGGTCTGACTCTCTCGGATGATCTCTCTGTGTCGCTGGTCATAGCTGATGGCACAGAAGGCAGGGCCTGGGGCGGGCATCGCATCTTCCCGGCAGCCTCCATGACTTCCAGCCAGGAAGTTTGTCGGCCATTTCCGGGAGCAGGGCCTTTCCTCAGATTGGCTGGCCCCTGCGCAGCCCTCCTCCTGAGAGCCGGAGAAAGGGAGCTACCTGTAAGGGCCTGATCCCCCAAAAGCCTCCAAGACCTTGGTGGATCCTGACTGCTGCCCCCAGAGCTCCAGCCGCCTCCTCCCCCTGCCCACGCCCGTGCCCCTCCGTGTAAGGCCCTGCCGCTCCGCAGGGCCCTGCTCCCACCATCCAGGCAGCCAGAGCGCCGTCCCTGCCTTGCATCGCGCAGGCATCACACACAGAGGACAGCAGCACGGATCTAGCTCTGCTGTGGCTTCCCGGGGCCACCAAGCCTGGCCTGTTCCCAGGCGCCATCCAAACTCATCACTGCTTTGCAGAGCTCATTATGTCCCCACCCACCTGGTGGACAGAGCGAAGGGACTTGGCAGACGTGAGTGGCTCTCCCCGGCCACTCGCAGGGGAGGCCGCGCCGAGTCAGAGCCGCAGCCGCTCAAGGCTGTGGGCGGGGCGCTCGGCCTCGGCCCTGCCTCCCTCCTCCTTTCCCTTCGGCCCTCCCCTCCTCCCCTCTTCATCCTTCTCTCCCTCTCTGTCCTCTTCCTTTTTCTTTTTTTTGTTTTTTTAGGTTTTTGGAGACAGGGTCTCGCTTTGTGGTTCAGGCTGGCCCTGAGCTCAGCCTCAAACTCACATCACAATCCTCCTGCCTCTGCCTCCCGAGTGCTGGGATGACAGGCGTGAGCCACCACACCCGGCACTGTGGTATGTGGTACTGGTTGCTGCTGGGTGTGGGTCTCCACACCCAGTATTGT
>PVIR01001676.1:36585-84000 GCA_004026965.1 Petromus typicus | reverse complement strand
CTCTTCCTTTTTCTTTCAACAAATGAAACTCACTGGATTGGGGGTTTCTTGGATGGTTCATTGTTAATAGATAGAAATGTATGCTGATTTTTGTATGTTAATTTTTATATCCTACAATTTTACTGGATTTACTTAAGTTATTCGGCAGGGTCTTGAGGGTTTCTGTATGTAAGATCATGTCATCTGTGAAAAGAAGCAAATGAATTTCTTCCCTTTGGAATTGGAAGCCTTTTTAAATTGAATTTCTCACTTAATTATTCTAGTTAGGACTTCTAGAAATGTGCTGGACAGCAGAGCACAAGTAGGCATTCTAGTCTTGTTTCTGATCCTAAAGTTTTTGATATTTTTATTTGAGTTTTCACTTTTTTTTAGTATTAACTAAAGATGTATCACTTTTATATTTAAAAAAAACCCAACTCCGCTTTACTGATCTTCCCCACTTTTCATAGTCTCTAGTTCATTTACATCTACTCTGATCTTTATTACCTTCTTCCTTTGACTAACTCTGGGCTTCGTTTAATCTTTCCTAGTTTCTTGAAGTTTATGTTAGGTAGTTTGAGATCCTTCTTCCCTTTCCACGTAGGATTTATTGTTGCAGACTTGCCTCTTTGCTGTGCTTTTTCTGTATCCTATAAGTCTTGATACAGTGTTTTCATTTCCCTATGTCTAAAGATACCTTGCCATTTTCCTTTTCATTTCTTTGACCCACTGGTGAAGTTTTAAGGGTGTTTCCGGTGTTACCTCATTTAATCTCCACTCAGGTCTACACAGGGGACATCTTACTGCCTGCCCTTTGCAGACCCGGAAACAAAGGAATTCTCCGCCGAAGCCCACGGCTGTCACGGACAGAGCCGGGGGTCACGGCCAGAGTGGGCTCCGCAGCTCCAGCGCTGAAGGACGCTACCTGCCACTCATCAAATCCCCAGCGCCCTGGGGAGGCGGGGTCTGGCATCACCCCCACTTCCAGTTGGCAAACTCAAGACTCAGAGTGGGACACGGGCTCGGGAGGGACACGCCAGGCTTAAGCCCCTCCCTTTGCCTTTCAGGCTCCACCCTGTCCACACTGAGCTGTCCCAGTGAATCTGCGCATGTCTCCATTCTGGAAGTTTCTCTTCCTCCCTCACACGGATTTGGAAATCCAGCTGTCCCAAAGCAAATCTCTGGAGCTACTGGAAGGGCCCTTCTCCTCCCTCACAAAGCCCGGTGTTCCTGTGGTCTCATGGTCTCGTGGCCCGGTGGTCTCGGCTAGAAGAGAATCCCCCTCCGAATGGATGCCACAGCCTCTGGGAGTCCTGCCTGGAGCTTGCGGTGGGCCCTCCCCACCCCACTCCCCAAGGCCCAGGCGTCTCGTCTTTGTGCTCTGGACCTTTCCTAACGGCCTTACTTCCACTCCCCACACCTCCCCCCTCCACTCCGTCTGAGCCATTCATTTGCAGCCAAGGGCTATCTTTTGGGTTGTTTTTATCACTTACTGAATTCCTCTTGCGTTTCTCACAGGTCTGAATTGGGGATATGAAATGTATTATCTCACCCAGCCTGGAGACAGGTACTATCAGCGTCTGGTTTAACAGACCAGGAGGCTGAGGCACAGAGAGGGAAAGGAATTTCCCTAATGTCACACAGTATGTGAAGGCCAAGGACTCCTGCCCAGGGCAGGGACCACATAGCTCCCGTTTTCTCCTGCTCTCTTACAACTTCATGCAAGCATCACATGGGTAGGGGGAGGGGGACAGGCAGCCTCGCGTGGGCGCAGAAGCCATCACACAGCGGGTGGACAGAGCTGCGTGGGCATGGGCAATAGGAGTGCCCTGTGGCACCAGGACTAGGTGGGAACGAACACGTAAAATATTCTCCTGAGGAGGGGGACCAGGAATGGCATCTTGATTACCCTGCCAAGAGTGTGGGAAGAGGGTCGAGGGCAGAAATGAGCAGACCCGAGGTACAGCCTGTGTGGGGTCACCAGGAAGGGGTCACCTGTTGTCACCTGTTGTGGTCAGAGGAGGCTGGATCCCAGGAGGTGGATGGGGCATGGGTAGGAAGACTCAGATCGCTGGTGTCATCGTGAACTGGTTCCACAGGCTCCTGCGCTCTTGTGTAGTTTGGTGCCAGGGACGCATTAGCAGATGAGAAGGAAATCGGAGACTATACCCTGCCCAGGAATGGCCCGGAGCGTCAGTCCCCCAGCCCCCCGTACTGGGGTGGGGGGTGCATGCTTGGCAGGGAGCTGCGCACAAACCCCTGAGTTGCCCAGGCCAGTCTGGGTAGTCACAAAGCTGGACAGTGGCCAGGCCGATGGGGGAGGAAGGAACAAAAGCGTCACCAGGCGTACTCTGGAGTCGGGTTTATTAGCTGAGAGGTGGTGCGGATTTTAGAAAGCTCCGTCTCGGGTCTGGTCCTCCAGCCACAGCAGCGGCTCTCTCTTCCCGCCCTTCTGGGGCACGGGAGGCGGAGCTGCTGGCAGAGCAGGGAAGGCAGCAAGCGATGCTGCCTTAGCATCCGGTACAGGCGGCGAAGGCACAGATCTCGCATGCGCTCGGGTCGTGAGCCATGGCCTCTGGACCGGTGAAACTGGCCTGGTGACGCCACTTTCCTGCCTCCTGCTTCCCTCCATCCAGCGTCTGGATGTCCTTTATGCCCACCCCAGAAGCTGTCCTCACTGACCAGCCGAGCTTCTCCTCCCCCCATGAACGAGGGCCTGCGGTCTACTCAAGACAACCACTGGGTGTCCTAGCCGAGTTTCCACCCAGAAAGGAGATCCATCGAGGACCGCGGCCAGTTACCGCTCAGAGCTGATCTAAGCGGTCTCTACAGACCCACCAGTCCGGGCCGAGCCCCGCCTCCGGACCCCACCAATCAGAGCGCCTCTCTTCTCCAGGCGCCGCCAATCGGAGTGTCCCGGGGCCCTCTCACCAATCCCGAATAGTATGTAGTTGGCTCTGGGCTTCCCGCAGACTGGCTGCAGCTCTTTGGGAAACGCTGGGTTGCTGCAGAGATGTGGAGCCTCTATCTACTTGCTCTTGTGTTCTTTGGGCTGTGGGGTCACCTGGAAGTCTTTAAGCTTCTTCACTGACTCCAGGAGAAAGGAGAGGTCTGCATCCTGAAAGAACCTAGCGTGGGGCCCGGTGCATCCCAGTATTGTGAGCCCAAATCCTGGGGACGGAGTGGGCTGTAGAGCTTCCACCAAACCTCCTGGTTTCCCTGTGTGACCCTGAGCGTGCCCCTGGGCATGCTGGAAGCCTCAGGCTCTGCATGCTGCCCTATGAGGAGTGGAGAAAATGAATGTGGAGTCCCAGAAACACAGAAGCCAAGACCAGAACATGGCCTTCTCCATGGCTGTGCCGGCTCTTTCCCCCTCCTAAGAGTACTATGGCCCGCCCTGCAACAGACTTGCAATCCCAGCGCTCAGGAAGCTGAAGCAGGAGAATCCTGAGTTTGAGGCCAGCCTGGGTTACATAGCTAGATGCTCTCTTAAAAAACACAAAACGCTAGAGGTAGAGCCCTGGTGGGTAGGCACACGCATCCATCAGGATGTCCACAGGACTCCACAGCCCGCCCTCCCTCTGAGGCCAAGCATCGCAGAGAGGTTTGAATCTAGCCACCCAGTTCCCAGCACGGTGTCGTTGGCCCTTACAGAGCCTCCCGAGGGTATTTCCCTCTATAAGTGAGGTCGCAATGAGGCCCTGGGGAGAAATCCGTACTGGCAGGTACTGCCTCTGAACCCAGTGGACATGGAAGCTTACTAGCACGGTGACCGCCCTTGCCAGGGCGGCCCAGGTACCAAGCAGGCACAGGGTGGAGAAAGGAAGGTGTTCATGGCAGCGGGACCCCGGCGCACACTCAGGAGCTAGCACTAGAGAAGAGCAGGCCTCACGGAGGCTGAGGTTACTGAGCAGAGCCCAGCCCTGTCGGTTCCCATCTGCTGCCCATCAGCTTCATCAGATAAGGGGCAAAGCAGCCCGGGGAGATAACCAAGCCTGGCAGAGCCCAGCGCCTTCCTGGGCACCACTTTGTCCCATCGACTACCCCTTAGGGTCATCAGATGAGGGCCGCAGGGCTGCGGTGGGGCTGAAGTGACCATGGATCAGCTCAGGAAGGCTCCCCCAGGAGGCTATGCTGGGGATAGAGTTAAACAGGCTTTGTACAGACAAACTTCAGCACCAGAATGCCTCCTCCGAGGGTGTCTGGCCCTCCCTCTCTCTGGAAAGCAGGAAGAAATAGGACAGGACACTGTCTTCCAATTCTTTAAAATGACTAAGACAGAGCATGGGGAACTCTTGAGATAAGGTATTCAGCTCTGAATTCTGGCCCAAGCCGTGGCCTTGAATACTTGGTCACTCAAGTCTGCTTCTTGGCTTAGTGTCACCTTTGTCTGCTCAAAGTGTAAGAAGAGACATAAGGCAACCTCGCTTGCTTCGGCCCAGCGTTTCTGCTCATTCCCAAATCCTGCTCAGAGGTTATGTTGTTCCAGTGCTGTTTTGCCGGTGACGGTGATGGCACACTGAGTGGTAAGGTGGAGCAACTTTCTTCCAATTCTAAAATATAAATACTTCTCAAACCTCCTTGAGCGTATGGTGGCTTTATTAGCAGATCAAGCTGATAAAACTTATGAAAGGTGCGCCGCAGTTGACAAATTCCCCTTGTCCATACAGCTGGCGCTAGAGCCAGGAGAACAAAGACAGCCAGGACGGGCGGCCCTTCTGTGCCGAGGGTGTTGTACGTGGGGCAGTCGGGGGTGGGTGAGATGGGCCGGACACCGGTATGTGCCGGCCGGAAGGAGGAGGAGGGCACACACTGAGGTGGTTCCTGCTTGGGCAGCTCTGGACTTAGGACCGGACTCTGCGGCTCCCGGGCCCAAATTCAGCTCCTGCCTCCCGCCCATTTTGGTGGTGGGAGGTGGGCAGGAGACTTTCCCTCTCTGACACACAGTCATGTGTCTCAGAGTGTGTGTGTGTGTCTATGAGTGTGGTGTCAGTAACTGAACTAACTTGTGCTCATAAGGCTGGTGTGGTGCCCCTGCGCTAAACGCCCGGCTTCCCAGTCCTACTCTTGGCAGCAGCTCACAGTCTCCCCCAGCCTCCTGGTGCAGCCCACGGTCTCCCCCAGCCTCCCGGGTCAGTGTCTGAGCCACAGCCCACCCTCACCCTCTGCTGGCCCCTCCACCCTGCCAGTCGTGCTACCTCAGCACCTCGGGTGGGATCTCAGTCCTCTGCAGCTCTGCTGAGCAGGCAGACTGCCTCCCACTCTGTTCTGCTCTGCACAGTGGCTGTTCACTGCGTGACGAATGGTGAGTGGCCCAGGAGTAAGGCCAGCCCTGGCCACACCATCTTTCTGCTTCACAAACCAGATGGAGGCCCCGACAGCTGGCTGGGGCAGGAATCCTTACGTGCCAGAGTCAGTCTTGAAGAAGGGACTGAATGGAGTGGAGCCTGGCGAGGAGGGGGTTACAGATGGGCTGGGCAGGCCCTCCTCCCCCACTGGTGTGTCTGAGTACACCCAGGTGCGCGCACAGCCACCGTGTGTCCTGTGTGTGCTTTTGTGCATGTACTGAGATGTGTATGTGTATGTGTGTAGAGGTGTGTCTGTGTGTGCTTTGAGGATGTGTCGGCTAGCATGCCTCTGCATACAGAGATGGATATCATGCACAATGACTGTCTATCCAGTCCGATGGTGGCCTACATCAGCTGGGCAGGCTGGCGACACAGGCCCAGGCAAGGTTATGGTGGGAATGGGGCAGAGAAAGGAAGCGGTGACACTGGAGCAGAGGGCAGACCAGGAGGGAGGTGGGCTGGAGGTGAGGGCAGATTTGGGGAAGGCCAGATGGGGGCTGGGATGGGACAAGCTGTGGGGACGCACAGAGTGCCACTGAGGTTGTGGCGGGATTGTGCAGGGCGCAGTGGACTGAGTGGGATCAAAAACATGAACGTCAAGGTCAGCATCGGATGAGGGCTTGAGACTGGCACAGTTGTTAGAGTAGGAGTCCACGCTGGGGTTTGAACTGGGGTTTGGACGGGAGTGAGGGTTAGACAGGAGCTGAGGGCATCCGTGGTAGGTTTGGAGTTGGGGACAGGACTGGCCTGAGGTGCAGACTGTAACCAACAAGCAAGTTGGTTTTGCGTTGTTAGTGGGAGCTGTACGGCTGAGGCTGGACTGGAGTAGCAGCTAATGGAGGCATGGCCGGGGCTGGGTTTATGATTAGGGTTGGGTCTGGGATGAGTGGGGCTAAATCTCTGCAGGGATTTCATCTGGCCTTAAAGTCAGGGCTTGGCTGGGAAGGTAGCCCTTTTTCTGACCCACTTTGGCTCCTTCCCCTCCTCAGGGATGGCAGCATTGGGGGTGTTACACTTGCCCGGTGTAAGCAGGGATGGAGGGGTGGACTGAGGGCATGGCCGTGCCTCACCCTGTGGGAAGAAGCAGTGGCTCCCAGGCCTTGGCCCTTCAAGTCCTAACCTATGTAACCCCATTCGGGCATCACCCTGGGGAATGGGAACCAGCCCCTCTTCCTCAGCCGCCAGCTCCCTCTTCCCCCTCAGAGGACACTGGACCTCAGAAACCTGTGTGGAACCTGCTAGATCTTAAAAGTCCTCTCCGAACCACAAGCTTCCCAGGCCCCAGGCCCACACCTGAGTTCTGAGACTTGGTCCCTAGAACTTCACACACCTTATCTGTGGGCAAGAGGTAGATCTGAGGTTTAGGTCCTCCATCCCCCGAGATGACCTCTTCCAGCAAATTTCTGCCTCTCTGTGGCTTCCAGGCCACAGCACCTCTACACTTAGCTCCCCATCCCAAACTCCCCCAGGAGCTGCCCCACACCCTTGGAAAACCACAGGTGATTAGGCCTCTGCTGGGCTCACTCTTCAACCGGGATCCCAAAGCACCCCCTGGAGCGGTCCGGGAAGTAGGGACCAGACCAGGAGGCCAGAGCTGAGGCTTTGGGGCCAGGCAGCCCTGGAGTGGTTCCAACATCACCATTTAGAAGCTGTCTGGGCTTCCTGAGCCTTGATTCCCACATCTGAAAATTGGAGTCAAAGCCAGTCTGTAAATTTTAGATTTTCTAGAACTTTCTAACCAGCCTCAGCCCCAGCAAATCTGGAAGCCTGGAGACAATAATGTGATCTGCCTGACCTTGGAAAGGGTGTGGTTCACATTTCACAGCCTCAACTGTAAGACTTATAAATGTGTTTTAGAGGGTATAAACAACCTCTAGTTTCTTCAGGAAGCCAGGACTGCTTGAGTTAAGACATTGTAATAGATGTGAATTTCCTAACAGCTCTGGGAATACCGAGGAAATTATTGTATAACCTACGTTATATACGGGGTAAACTGAACCTCAGTGATAAAGAGAGGTCAAGAAAGCATTACTGTCATTCGGGAACATATATGTCTGCTGCGTACAGCTGTACTGGTTGTGCACGGCAAAGGCACCTGCCAAAAGCCTAGGCACAGGCCCTCCACGGGCTACCTCGAGAGAAAGCACCGCTTTGCAGGTTCACTGCCAGGTGGATTGGATGGCAGCTGTACTCATATGGCTATACATTTCAGAACAGGATCTACTGTGTAAAATGCCAAAGAAAACTCTAAACTTCTATTCAGTCCAGTACCATATCCCCTGCCTTCTCTTCCTGATGCCAAATTCCCACTTCCTTTCCTTTCCGGAAACGGGGGGAAAAAAGGGCTCTATCTGTTCGGACCCTGCCCATGTGACAGAGGAGGAAGCTGAGACTCTCCAAAGAGGGCTCAGTGCCACACAGAATATAGAAGGCGGATTGGGATTTGAAGTCCGTTGGCCTGAGCACCAGCCTGGCTTCCACGGGGTGGGGAGGGGGGAGACGGCGGGACACCACATGACTGCCTCCTTTCTGCTCAACCCCAGGTAGCTCGGCTCTTTTCCTTGATGCTCGGGGCAGTGGGGGGTGCACAGAGGGTGTGGCTGGTTGTTTGCCAGCAGCGTCATCCTGGTGGCCTAGAGGATGCAGCAATAGGGCACTCTGTTCGCCATCTGTTCCCACTCATGCCACGGGCAGCTGCCACTTCCCACACTGGAGGGGCACAAAGGGAGGAGACAGTGGGAGCACCCATGTTCCCCTGAGGGACCCTCCAGAGCCCATAGCTCACCAGAGGGAGGCCAGGATGTGGCAGATGCCCTGGGGCTCTGAGATCACACTGGAGGCTGTAAAAGGACAGGCCTAAATGCCTGTAGCCACGAAGGGTGTGACAGGTCTCGGACACTGGGCAATCTGGAGCTGGGACCCAGAGGGAAGGGGTTGGCTGAGGCCGAAGAGGAGCGGGCTTTAAACCCTGAGCTTCGATCTTGACCTGGTGACAGCAGGAAGCTATGAGAAGTTCAGAGCTGAGGCCATGACAGGGAAGCAGCATCCAGAGCAGACAGGTCTGGCGAGTCTGCAGGGCAGGCCAAGTCCTTGGGCAGGAGAGTCGACTGGTCTTGGTAAGCTGGCAGCAGCCTGAGGACAGGGAGAGGAGGAGGGATGGATTCTGAGTCTTTCCACCCCCAAGTCAGTGCTTGCTGCTCTGGGTCACTGCACTGCCTTGGTGCACACAGGGAACACGCCTGGCTCAGGCTGAGCAGCACGACCAGCTTCTGTGGATTGGATGGCAGCTGTACTCATATGGCTATACTGAGGGAGCCTGGGGAGCACCAGTGCAGGGCTGCAGGGGGCGGGAACAGGTTTGGGTCTGCATCCTCTCAAATGTGTGGCAGCAACTGGGACAAGTCAGGGACATGGTAAGAAACAGGAAAATCTGTGTGAGCTTGCAGTGCCTTAGTGCCAGGAACCCACCCAGTATGTCATGGATACAACAGCACCTTAGAAGATGAAGAGCTAACACACCCCTCGGTTCAAGTGAAGAGCCAGCTGTTGGCCTGCAGCTGATGGGCACATACAGTGCCTGTGACAATACACACATGCCTAGATCAGAGGTACAACCACACGACCACCCACAACACTCACACAGGCTCATGTCAGCATCTCCCCTCATGGACCCAGAGGGGTATCCCTGCCTGCAGCGCCAGAGAACGGTGGAGGTGCCCCCCAACATCTGTACTGCCACGTCGGAAATGGGGGCTCTTGGGTACTCCAGGGAGACAGGTGCCATCCACCCCGTGATGTCAGCTCAGCTGGCGAGTATGCTGGGCTGCGCTGACGAGGGAAGCAAGGGCAACTGGACGTGCTGTTTCGGAAGAGGCAATCTATCTGCCTCGCTGGGAAGAGCAGACCAGAGGAAGGCAGATCTGGGCTCCTGCCCAATCCCTCGCCCTGGCAGTGACCTTCAAGCAAAGCACCTCCCCTCTCAGAGTGGCAATCCCCCGCAGTAAAAGGCAGATAATGACCAGGCTCACAAGGCAGTTGAAGTGCTAACTCAGATAACGGCTGTCAAGTACCGGGCAGGGACTCAGCAAATGATGGCAATAATCATAATGTTTGTGACAGCCACAAGAGCTGGTGTGTGTGTGCATGTACGTGTGTGCACACTCAGGCAGTTAGAGCGAACCTCTTAGAGCGTTCAGTCTTACAAACTGCCTGCTGTGGCATGCATGGCCTAGCTGTGCCACCACTGCACTAAGGTCTACTACTCAGCTCAGCAGCAGGCATGGACAGGACAGGTGTGTGGCTGGCCCACACCACACACCTGTGCAAATGGTGTGAGTCCCCATGTCAGCCAGTGCCACAGAAGAGCAGGGCCTCAGGAGGCTCTGCAAGGGACTAACGGTGGGGTGACCCTGGAGGGAGGGAGCACCATGCAGCCTACCACCCTTTAAGTGCTGAGTACCACGGCTCCTTGGCTTCTCCAACTACCAGGAACCCCAGAAGAGGCCGCACAGCTGCTGAAGGCTGGCTAGTGGGTCCCTATCGTGCTTTCCGAGCATTCCACCACGAGGCCTGCAGAGACAGGGAAGACAACCCTGAGGTATGAAAAAACGTGAAGAGGAAGGGCACAGCCGGCATGGCCGCCCTCTGGCGGACACAGGTGCACACAGCAGTGCTCTCAGTGCTCTGAGGCCATCATCTGTGCTGGCAGCAAGAGAGCAGGGCCAGACCCGACACAGCACTGATGCTGGGGAAGGGTGCAGATATTGGAGCTGCACGGCCTAGATTTGAAATTCAGCTCTAACCAGCCAGATGACCGTGGATGAATGAGCCCATCACTCTGCAGCTCATAGTCATTTGTAAAATGAGGTTGCAATAACAGCCGCAGTGCTAATACGCAGTTGTGAAGATTTGTAATGTGGGATAAAAAAACATCAAGATACCGAGTAACATGCATACTATATGCATGGGGCCCATGTTGCTCAGAGCACCACTTTCAAAGTGGGAGCTAGACACATTCCTGGCAGGCTTGAATTCGAGTTTTGGCACAGTCTGTGCTTTGCGCCTGTTGACTTCTCACAGTGGTGGGGGAGGGGACATTCCAAATCATCTTGAACTTTCACTCCGGGGCCCTGATCATGGCGCTGGTCCGTCTGGGTAGCCTCACTCACCTGGCTGCTCAAATGACAAGGAATGATCAGTGTTATAAATAGAGTTAACATGATATATTTATTTTAAGTGCCATTCATGCATATCAGTTCTGGGGGCAACAATCCTAATGACACTTGGAATATTTCTTTACAGCACTAAACAGTTACAAAGAATGGGTGCCATTCATCATAGAGGCAGAATATGAAATCGTGCAATAGCAAAACTGTAGAAACATTAAAACACTGACTTCCAACATCAGTACAGAAAGCAGGTTGTGTTTGCACAAAAAGCCAATGCATTTCATCACATATATACAATATAGATATGTACACATCACCCTCTGAATGAACAATATCAAAATACTCTATTCCATTTGAAATTATCCCCAGATTGATTCCCTCCCACTTCAAATGACATCTGAGAAACACATATTTACAAGAACACACAGGAATACATTTACATTTCAAAAACTGCCACAAATGCCAGTCGGATTATTCTGCTGGACAGAGTGTCCCTGTTTGATTACAGACGTTTATTAATGTTCTTCCCAAAAGTCTTTAATTTAGGTCCAAGACAGAAATACTCTGCATTGGCAATTACCGACACAAATGGCCACTAGAGGGACTCTGCACTTCACCAGGTAACCTGGATGACAGGAAGGAAAGTGAGGTGGATGGGGTGGAGACTTTGCCTCAGGGCCATTCTTGGTAAGTTTAAACACTCAACAAATATTGACCACTGAAAATCAATAAATGATTGCCAAATGGGAAATTAGCATCACATAATTTATAAAATCATGGTTAGTGCTTCTACCTACGTCATTCAGTTTAAGAGGCTGCATTCCAATACCCAAATTGTTTAAAGTGCACACTGCTACCTAAGCAATTCAGACGGTTTCAAAACAGCTATTTTGGTGTCTAGAAAATATTGACTTAAAGACTACTGAAAATCATCCCTTTTTTTGAAGCTTTTACTCTGCAGGCTGCAATCTCCTCCTGGCTTGATCCTTCTAAGGGCCTACTGGCTGCCTTTCCAGAAATCCTGATTTTCACTGGTCCAAGGGCCTGGAACCAAGCTTTCTTTTTCATGCCAAGCAGGGCCCAAACAAAAGAGAAACACAAAGGTCTTCCTTTTCTCCTACCTCTCCAGCCCTTAAGCGTGGCTGATTCCCCAGTTATTCACTGAAGGCAATATCCATTAAAAAAAAATACACATGTTCTCAAACATACATACACAGGGAAACAAAAATGATTATTTCAAGTAGAGATTACTCAACCAAAGAATCACTAAAACTAATTAAAGTAATTTAGCATGGTGGCTAGAGATCAGAAATGCTAAAAAAGCAACCAGTGAGCAATTATTCCTCAATTTGATGGGACCCTTTCCCCATTAAAATTGAAAACATTTTTTTGTTGTTGTTCTAAAAACAATCAGTTCAAAACCTATTCATTAGGAGAAAAAAAAATTTCATTTCTTCTGGCTCCATTACAAAACTCAGACAATCAATCCATGCAAAGGAACTGTGATAGGACACAAAACAAAGCAATTAAAAACCCTTAAAAGAAGAGCTTCTTTCAAAGTGACCAAATTTCAGGTACACACAGACAGGACACAGCAACAGCAGGCCACTTAATAACTGCATCAGAGACTGAGGCAAATAAATTCTATTGTAGCCACACCTCTTTTCAGTGCTTCTTAAACAGAAAGAAAATGAGCAAGGAAATTTGCTTCATAAATCTTGCTTCTCTTGCCCAAATGGACTCTGATTCAAAATTCCAAAAAGTTCAATTTAGTGATTCAGTCTCAGTCAGCAGGAATGCCAATAAAAATATACTTACCTAGTAAAAGGAGTGATAATAAAGAGAATTATAAAACGTCTCTCTGATTGTCTTGTCTGTAAACTCTTACCAAGAAAAATATTTCTGACACTACATTTCCTTAGTGAACCCAATAAAAGCTGAGCATTCACAAAAGGTGGCAATAAATATTAAAATAACACTTTTGAAAAATAAATACATAAGCAAATGCACAGGCATTGATTTCTTTAAAGACCCAAATAATGCACAACTTCTAATCAAATTTCAGAGCTGTTATAATGCAGACACAGGAAACAGACATCAATATGGTACAACACATACTCTCTCCCCTCATATCAGAACAATTTTGGTCAGTTCTTTATGCTGCTCAGGAACAACGTGCCCCTCTGGATTATTTGGAGAGTGTCGAGCTCTTGACTGCTTGCTTTACTGAATAGAATTTGTTATTCCCCACATTTCTGGAAAAGATTAAATAAAGGTAACTGGACTTAGGTAAAATCTATTTCCTTTCAGCTCCTATCTTAGTTAAAAGCCCCCTGCAGAAAATAGCCTAAGGAATAAAAACTGACAGTAACTTTCCTTTCAATACATAATGATCCAATTAGAAAAACAGAAGCCTTTCGGTAATTTTGTACATATATTTACACATATGTATCTATAAACTGCTTGCAGCAAAATAGGCTCTGTCTGAAAAATCAGTCTGGCACTTGTGGTTAACATCAAACTGACACAAATATGCAAAAAGCCGTCCAAATCACACAACAGTTAGGAGCTACGTAGGGCAGTTGGCAAGGAGACAAACATGTAGTACTTGTTTGGGCCAGATAAAAGCAGTTAAGTTATCCAGCAAAAATCTTCTTGATTGTCTTCAAAAGAATTTTCGATAACATTGGTAAAGTGATCAGGAACTTTGTTTTTTCAACTGGATTCTCTTAAACCATTCCCTTCACTGCACAGAAGGTGATGCTAGGCTCTGAAGCTTTACGGAAACAAACTCTACACAATTGAATCCCAATCAAAGTCATCCTGGATGTCATCTGGGGGCAAGGAGCGCCGCATCTGGAAGGCTTGGGAAGGCATCATGTGCTGCTGGCTCATGGTTCCGTGATGGCCTGGAAGGGAAAAGGCGAGGTCAGCAGAGGCTTGCTTGGTCAGGAAAAAAGGGAAGAAACCAGGGAACTCTGTAAGAATCTCCTATGTGCCAGCTACAGAGCACACATTACATCACTAAGCTGCCTCAAAACTTTTAACAAAGCAACTCTTAAGCTCTTTATTTTATAGGTAATGGGGATATGGTTTAGGAGAATGAGCATGCTAACTCAAGTCATATAATTAGGACCTGGGACAAGATTTGATGTCAGTTCACCTGACTCTAAAACTCATGTTCTTTTCATTATACTAGGCTGTAGCGAGAAAGCTCAAGAAAGTGCTGGTGAAATCATTTCTCTTTCAGTTTGTTCTGTTTTAATGTATTTCAATAACACAAATCGGTGTACAGAAGATTGATAATAGGAGAATAATGTCAATATGCCACTGAAGTCAGAGTAGGTCAACAACTTAACTTTTGGGCCACCAAATAAAAAACAAAGCAAACAGACTATCAACACATTAGACTATAGTACACCACAGAAAAACAGACCACAACAACCACTCACGCTCCAGTTCTTCTTGGATCACTCTGGTCTATTTGCTTTCCCAAATTCAGTGCATGCTGGCCTTGAATCTGCATCCCGATAGATCTCTTTAAACCAATGTCATTATTTTTAAAGTTGAGGTTGGTACAGAACTTTATTTTTTAAATTAAAACTCAACTATATCTTTTTAATAGCTATGGAGTTTTTACTAGATTATCATTTATTAGTACTCCAATTACAAAATTTCAAGCAGTCTCAATTTTACTTTTCTCATAAGCCCTATATTTTTACTGTATAATTTTATAAAACACTAAGGCTTTCAATATATTACAGGAACAGCAGAAAGGTATGTTTTTTATTCATTAACAAATCCTATGAAATTCTTATGTTGTCAAACACTACTTTATATGGTTCCCACACAGGCATCATTTAATACTCCTAACAAGCCCAGAAGATAGTGGTTCTCTTAGCCCTCCTTTTACAAAGAAGCAGAGGTAGGAGGGTTAGGTAATCTCCTCAACCGCTTACAGCTCTGAAGTAGTTAATATCAGGATTCGAACCCTGGCAATCGGGCTCCAGAGCGTCAACTACCACATCATCCCACTACTGTCTGACACAAAATTATTTCAAGGTTTTCACATGCACACACGCACATGTGCTCCAGTTTTTTGTCTTCTGCAAGATAGACTAGGTCAAGGGTAGTGCAGCGTATGAGAACAGTAACACTTTGAATCTAAACAGTGGTTCTTTCTTTTCTGAAACAGATCTCACTATGTCGGTCAGGGTGGCCTTGAACTCACTCTGTAACCCAGGTTGGCCTCAAACTCTCCGTGACTATCGTGTCCCAGCCTCCCAAGTGTGAAAATTATAGACGTGTGGTACCACGCCTGGTTAGACATCAGGTCTTGAGTCCTGGTTTGGCCATCCATCAAACTGAGTGGTCTGGACAAGCTCTTTCCTTATGCAATCCTGTTTTCCAATCTAGGTGTTCCTTAAGATCCCTGTTAGCTCTAACTTAACATGCTCTAGTCCTCTGGCTAAATGTGGCTTAAAATGGAAATTACCTTGCATTCAAGAATTCTGGAAAAAGATTATGAACTATTACTGAAAACTCTCCAAACTCATCTCCTCTGTAAGAAACCTCCCTGGAAACAATAGCTGGGGACTCCACTATGATGAATGGAACAGAATCCACATAAGTTAATTACGCCTGCTAAAGTCCTGTCAGAGTCATATATTCTCAAAGGTACTCTGCACTCACTCCAGCTTCTTCAAATAGAGTTAATTCCTTCCTGAAGAAATCTCATTCACTGTTGGGCAACTCAGGATTTTCAAGATCAACCTCTGGATACAAACTTCAACACACATACATATGCACACGCACACACACACATATTACCTGCCATCGCTGTTCCTGGAGTGCTAAGTGCCTGTGGGATATGAGGATAACCAGGAGGTGGCATCACAGAAGGAGGGAGATTTTGCCTGGAGTCTATGTACAAATTTCCTAATCCAATTAAAAAGCAGACAGGAGAAATATGTTACTGTAAGTAAAATAAATCAAGCATTAAAATTTTAATGGAATTATTGCCTAAAGCTAAATTATGGGAGTAAAGTAAGGTAGAAGAAAGAAAAATTACTCCTTTCAGATGCTAAATTCCTGTCCAAAGGTGGGGCTGGCCTTTAGAACAGGGTACCTACCAGGCTGGGTGTGAATCCATTGCTACTAATTACAGAGCTGTCCTAACCCTGTGAGTTATACCCACTGAGGCTGTCACACACTTAATTTAATACAGTTCAAAAGTATTTTCGTATCCATTACTTCATCTGACCCTCCCAAAGAAGCCCACAAGAGCACAAAACAGGAATTGTCCCTATTTTACAGATGAGGAAACTGAAACTCAATATGGCTGGCCTGACTTGCTAGAGTCCACATCTCCTAACTCAGTGGTAGTAAACCTATGGTACAAATGCCATGGCAGGCTGCCCGTTAGCACTGAAAGCTTTAAAAGATTTGCCATCACTGTCCTAACTCATGAGCTTTTTTTCTACTGGTGCCTATTTCTCTACTGCTCTAATTTTCTATCCTAGAAGTAGCCCAACTGTGTGTGCCTCAATTGATTAACAAAGTGAATGGCAGGTACAGAGTAACAGTGAAGATCTGCACAAGATACAAGTGCTACGTCAAGCAAAGGTGATTAAAATGGTGCTATTTATGGAATGTGTAGATGGGAAATCACATCTCATTCAAATGTATTTCAGAAAGTTCTTACTGTATTTTCACTGACAGAGCCATCAAGTATAATAGCTCCAAAATGTCAATTATGTTGCACCATTATGCAATGTCAACTGCATTGCAATGTCAATTGCACTGTATCATAATGAATAAATCATGAGCCCTCCTCCAATAACCCACAGGAAAAACTATCAAAAAACTGATTCACATTGTAAGTAACATACAGAATTTTGGAAGGCTACTTCCTTAAGAGTCTCTATATTTCACACAAATACGTACATCTGCCAGAAACGCTGTAGTGAAACAAAAGAACCACTTTCCAAAAAGAAATTAAAAAGGGAAGAAAAATCTTCTCTTATACTGTAAGTCATAGTGAATTTCATTTCTCACAAGTTTTTCATTCATCCATAGAAAGACCTGTGCCCAGACTTAAGATGATTCCAAGATGATCTAACCTAACCTTGTCTGCTCATGTAGCTGTGGAAACAGAGCCAGAGGGGAAGTGAGACTGAAATAGAAACAATTGCAAACTCTGATCCCATCACTGCCTCCCAAGTCAACATCCCTTTGTAATACGATTCACAGTCAGAACTGTATTCTTTGACTGACTATCCTTGACGACTCAAGAGAAAAAAGAAGTTGAGCAATGGCTCTAAGATTCTTGGGATGGGGGTACCCTTCCCCAAGTGTAGATCCGACAACAAAATGTATGCCTAGTATACGTTCCAAAATCTACACCAGGCTGAAAAGGTCATATTACTTTGAGTAATAGGGTCATCTATTTATGATAGCAAGAAAGTTTTTTTCTGCCATCAAAATTTGCACTGATCCATTTTACATTATGGTAATGATTTGCCCATACAATTAAAAAAAAAAATCACATTTTAAGATTACGTAGAGCACAGAATAAGGTCAACTTCCTAGACTCTGTCTTTAAAATCTTAACTCTTTTCCCACATATCCCAAAGAGTTCTAATCACAACCATAAGGCAAAATTATTAAACATTTTTTCATTTATTAATTCTGACTTTAAAGGTAGAGAAGACAGTAATTAGAGTTAGAGGAATAAAAATAGATTTACTTTAAAGATAGTTAACTTTTTGAAATGTGCCACATTCCTAACAATTATTTACACATAAAACTGCCATGACATCATTTTTTCCCATACCCTCATTAGAGCCCAATGAGAACGTGCCCTTTCATCTACTCTTAAAGTCTGTTTAGAATTTTAATTTTGTTTCATTTTTTAAAGACAACACATTTTGATTTCAACACGAATTTATAACTTTCAATTGATGTAGCTTTTTAATCTATGTTCATATAAGTATCTGTAACATATGGGTTGCTAACAACACAAGGTTAAAGATCAAAAAGGAAAGTTATGTGCAGTAATAAATCATATAAATTACAACAGAAAAGATTTTTTTACCTCAATTTTTCTAAGACACGTGTATTTGCTACCATTCATTTCTTTCAAATCAAAAAATATAGATGGATCACTATTACTATTAGCATTATAACATATTAAATTGCATATAGCAATTAGTGAATTTCGTATAAATGAGAAAGAAAAGCAAGATATTTAAGCCTATACCTGTTCCAATGTGCTGGGAAGGTTTTGCTGGATGCATGGCACCATGACAAACATTTTGCTGAACATTACTCTGTGAGTGGATAAGGCCAGTTTGTGTAAAGAACTGATTAAGGGAAGAACAGAGATCAGCAAACTGAACCTGATCCAAAGACCAGTTCTTGAGATCCGCCTGTCTCATACTCTCCATCAGACCTATAAGGAAAGCATTTGAAATAGTTAGTACAGTTTTGCAGATGTTATAAGAAAAATCGCAAGGTATGTTTTTTTTTCAGCCTTCGAAATTTCCACTGGCCCTTTTTATATTATAGTAAAGATTCGTCTATGCAACAATAAAAGTGACATTTTAAGATTATTCCTAGCCCACTACTTCACAAATATGGCCAAATATTAACAAGAAACCTCTGACATGCCAACTGGCCAAAATATTTTATTATAAATTCTACTGTGTTTTTTTTATAGCTTATTACCAATTGCAGGAGAAATGCCTTTGTACGAGGAAATGTTTGTTCTACTACAAAGGAACTTAACAATCTTCTAAATATAATAAGTATTCAGTTATAGGTTAAAAAGAACCAACACTCACCTTGGAACTGGGAAAGATCTACATCTGACCAGTTAACACTGCTGGCAATTCTACAGCTTTCTTTTAGCATATCAAGTGTGGCATACCAATCATTTGAAACACCTGTAAGATGTATTGACAGCACTTTAATTCTTAGACAGTAACAGTTTAAAGAACTTGTTAAGGGAAGACAATAAACTAGTATTATTCCTTAAGCTGGCTGGTCCTTGTCATCTTGCACCTTTTACATCAGGTATGGAAACAATTTGCTCTTTGAGACCAAAATGCATATAATTTCTCTCCATTATAGAAATAAAAAATCTGAACCCAGAAATGACTCCCATGATGAATCTAAGACTTGTACAGAGGTCTTCTACCCTCTAGTCTGCAGACTGCAAATTGCCATACTCAACCTATAATGTAAAACATGATACTGTTCTTTTTTTTTTTTTGAGACAGGGTCTTGCTTTTGTGGTTCAGGCTGGCCTTGAGCTCAGCTTCCAACTCACATCACAGCAATCCTCCTGCCCCTGCCTCCCGAGTGCTGGGATTACAGGTGTGAGCCACCATGCCCAGCACTGTGGTATGTGGTACTGATTGCTGCTGGCCATGAGTCTCCACACCCAGTATTGTTATGTGGTTAACCGGGGATGAACCCAGGCCCTTGCACCTGCAAGACAGGTGCCAGAACCATTGAGCTAAATCCCCAGCCCATTGATACTGTTCTTTTTATTTGTATAGTACAAATAAATAACCAGGCAGGAAAATTCATGCAATTCACATCAGTATTTTTTCCTGTTTAAAGTTTCATTTTTCTTACTATGACTTTAAAATATATGCTCGCCAATAGTTACAAAGGAAGCAACACAATAAAATGCAGCATACTGACTCAAGGGAGATATAGTCACATCTTATAAAAAGAGTGGATCCTTCTTACAAGGCAACCTTAGGAGGGAGTTGTCTTAGCACAGTCCTTTTGATTAGGTAGTGAAAGAGGACTGAGAATTCTGTGGGAAACACTGGTGAATCTTAGTCAGGACACTTCTGGACAGGAATGGTATCTCCTGATGTGACGTCATCAGAATTTAAAACTCTATAGTCTGTAAGTCAACCAAGTGGTTACCAGTCAGGCCATGAGGCAAGAACTGCCTTCAATGAGATGATGCTGTTAGAAGAAGCACATCTTTCCAGTGACTGTTGCCAAGTTATCCTGCTGATGTCAGCATCACTTTTGGATGGATGATGGTAACAATCAATTTAAAGACTTTTTGCTAGATTGTAAGATAACACTTAATTAAACTCACTAATGGTTACTTGACTTACAACATTTTGCCAATTACAGATTTTTAAAAATGAACAATGAACTGGAGCTAGAAATAAGAAACTAATATCCCAAACAAGCCATAAACATTCAAATGTATGAGACTCAGATCCTGTAGTCCAAAAGAATTTTATAGGTAAGGAAACCAAAGTTCAAAGAAATTATATAATTTAAAAAAAATCAGATAATAAAACAGCCAGAGCATTACCAGAGTCCAGATCTCCTCAAGTAAACACAACACAGTCAAAAGGCCAGGGTACCACAAAGGCTCGCTGAAAGAAAATTAGGCCAAGGAATGAGGGCACTCTTGCCATAACTAACTTTTTCCTTGGACGTGGTGGGTGGAGGCACTTTTTAATACATGCTGACTTGGTAAGCCATAATAAAGCAGCCTCTGCAGTATGAGGAGGAAGCAAGCCCTACTCCTCAACAAACCTACCCACTTAGTCTGCTGATTAGCCTTTCGCAGTAACTAGCTTTTCAGGCTTCAGAGTCAGGTCAGAATATAAACTTAGTTCTACCACTTAGCAGCAGTGTGATCTTTAACTACTTGACTTCTTTGAGTTACATTTTTCCAATCTATAAAATGTGGTAATTTATACTTGATTTTGAAGGACAATATGAGATAATCTATCTAAACTGTCTAGTACCTAATGGGCTCTCCACTTCTATACCTTCTCTGCTGTAACAACATGGTAGGTCCATTCTTACAAATGTGAAGTATGTAATTTACCATAGCTTCAAACTTAATGAAAAGGTAGGTATGACTAGAGCACCTTGAATTTCTACTGATATCTCATCTTTACTCATTAGTTTAGTTCCCAAATCACAGCAATAATAGTCTTAAATTTCTTAAGAAAATACGACTGTTTAAAGGTAGACAATAGTAATTGACTATAAAAAATTTCAACTGTTGACTAAGTAAAAGGTGCACTGCTATGAATTTCTGTATCTTATTTCATTTAATTCTCCTTCCAAAAATATTAAGTTTTTCACTTTATTAATACGGAAATTTTCAAAAATTTTTAAACTTTATAGCAAGGTCACAATATAAAAACCATACACATCACCTAAGCTCATGACAATGGTCACAGTGCCCAAAATAATGATTAATTTTTAATTTATGAATGAGATATAGCACTGTCTAGTATTAAAAATCTTTCTTCTAGGACAAAAATCTCACAAGCGATATGGTTGTTAACTAGTAATCACAGCAAGGTAAGCAAAGGACTTGTACTGTATAATTTCAAGGGGCCCACTCAACTCACCCTGAAGACCATGTGCATAGTACAAAGCCATCAGAATATATCCTGAGAGCAATATATATATATAGTCTTATACATATAGTTATATATAGTATAGTTATATATAGTTTTTTATATATATAGTGTTTTATATATATGTATTATATATAGTTAAAAGCAAAGCATAAAGAATATTTCTTCCTTTGCAACCTATTATCCTATTAGATACTTGGCAGGAATAGCTGAAAAGAGGCAGAACATTCATGAATACTTAAATGAAAACACATTGGTCTAGACACTTCATTTTTATTTCTATTCTCAAAGTCATCTTTATAACAATCTGCACACTTTTCTAGATGAGAAAATAACAAAGCTACAAGAAATAACTCGCCCAAGGTCATAAGAGCTATAAAGAGAATTCAAATACAGATCTTTCTTTAAAATAAGATGGCATCACTTGCACTGTAGATAGACTGTGCATTCCATTCTCCTTTCACATGTATATTTGAAGCAATAGCCAGAAGGACAAAATGTTAAAAGTTTAAATCAAGATCTGCAAGGGTTGCTGAGTTTACCTAATGTTGCCACAATAAATTTTAGTTAAGAAAACCGCTAGATGAACCCTTGGATTGAGTTACGATTACAGGATTTAGCGAGCAAACATAAAAAGATGACATGAGAAAGAATATTGCTAGGAATGATGCATAAAGCCCACATAATGAAAGACAGATCTTAGTTCACATTTAGCCAAACATAAGCCAGGAAATGAAAACTTACCAGAATTACAGGATACCTGTTGTGGAGGTGGGGGTACCTGGTGTGTCAACGTCTGATGCTGATGGTTTGGGTGATGCTGTATGTGTTGATGTGGAGAGGGGTGCTGGGGGGGAGGTGATTGGAGCTGGCTATGTTGCTGTGGGTGTGGGGCTGGGTGCTGAGGACGCTGTGGATGTGGTAAACCATGTGGTCGATGGGGTGTATGTGGGGGTGGTTGTGTGTGCAACTGTGCATGGGACAGAGAGACTTGTGCGACCGAATTATTGCCCGTAGTGTTGAGGCCACTTCCATGACTGTTGGACAGGCTGCTTTGGTTGCTGTGTGGATGAGAGCTCACTGTACTGCTAGGAGAGTGTTGGTAGGAACATGAAGTGTGGGACTGTTGGGAAGATTCAGAAGGGATGTTCATCAAACCTAAAAACAGAGAGTGCAAGATTGCCTATGGTCAAATTTCGGTTTTCTTTTACAACAAACATTTGTAGCAATTATTTACAAAGCAGTGTGTAGTCTATTGGCAGACAAAGACACTTTACAAGATTATGACCAACAATGTAAGTACTAAAGAAAAAGTATATAAAGGATTACAGCAATTTTGTTCATGCCTGTTTAGCTAGGGGGTGGGGAGATAAGGTTAGAGATAGAGAAGACCCTTCCTTGAAGTTCCACATCCACCCTGAGTCTTGAAAGTTGAACAAGTCCGGGGATTTAGCTCAGTGGTTCCGGCGCCTATCTTGCATGCAAAAAAACCCGGTGCGATCCTCAAGTAACCACATACAATACTGGGTATGGAGACTCACGCCCAGCGGCAACCAATACCACATACCAGTGCCGGGCGTGGTGGCTCACACCTATAATCCCAGCACTCGGGAGGCAGAGGCAGGAGGATTGCTGTGATGTGGGTTGGAGGCTAAGCTCAGGGCCAGCCTGAACTACAAACCGAGACCCTGTCTCAAAAAAAAAAAAAAAAAAAAAGAAAGAAAGTTGAACAAAAGTTAGGAAAAAAGTGAGAAAGGTGTTGGGTTACACTCATGATGGTTTCCTGTAGGTATGAAGCCCAAATTTTTGACTAAAGACAAAAACCAATTATTCCTAATCTCTTACCTCTGACTACTTCCAAAAGTTTAAGCCCAAAGTGGCTCAAGACTAAGCAAAACAAAACAAAATGGCCTCTCTACTGTTCTTTTTTTTTTAAAGACAGGCTTTGTAGTTCAGGCTGGTCCTGAACTCGGTGATCCTCCTGCCTGACTCCGGGAGTGCTGGGATTACAGGCAGGAGCCACCATGCCCAGCACTGTGGTATGTGGTTCTGATTGCTGATGGGCATAAGTCACCATGCCTAGCACTGTTTTATGTGGTTACCAGGGATCAAACCTGGGCCCTTGCGCTTGCAAGGCAGGTGCTAGAACCACTGAGCTAAATCCCCGGCCCCATCTCTACTATTCTTTGTTAGTTACAGAAATTTTTATTTTATTGATGTGGGACTGGAGATTGAACTGACAGCCTCCACACAGAATTACAGCCTCAGCCTCTTTTTTAACTTGTTTTCTCCTGCCTCTGACTCCCAGAGTGCTAGGATTACAGGCATGGGACATTCTACTTAGTTTATAGAACATTTCTGAAATACACTAAGTTCAGGGGTTAAAAGTGCATGCTTTATATAACACCATGAAGGGAATTATAGCCTCTCACTACCACTTACTCATTCTAACTTTGTAAAGTTAATCTCTCTGAGACACAACTGTCTCACTTGTAAATGAGAAGGCTGACTGCACTGTCTCAGTTGTTGTAAAGACTAAATGCCACAGGTCAAGTGCAAGAAGAATTTAGTACAAGTTTGTTGTTTAGTACAGAAGTGGCTAATGTTAAAAATAATATGATTGCTTTGCAGGTAGTTAGTAAACCTTAATACAATACCTGGTACTATATATAACCAAACTACTTGCATAGTCCAAAGAATAATACAATATTTTGCTGTACCAAACATGAAAAATTTTACTGAGTCAAAGAAAAATTCCACAAAATAGTGTAAAAGAAACTTTTAAACACAGATAAAACTGTCCTCATATTTATCCTTAATGGTAAAATTGCAATTGAGTACAATGAAAGATAGTCTAACAAGTTTTAAAGACAGAAGAGTTGTAACAGTGCTTGAGCTGAGGTACAGCTCAGTGGAGAATAGTATTCTAGCATGCATGAGACTGTAGGTTTCATCCCTAGCACTATACCACACCCCCCCACACACACAGATAGAAGATTTATAGGGAATAGGTAGGATTATCACAGTAAAAGAAATCAATAATTTCACTTTCTATTTCCTAGGTCAGGTACCATACTGCATATCTTGGGTTGCCAAGGCAGAAGGATTACAAGTACAACACCAGCCTGAACTATATTCTGAGACACTATCTCAAACACCAAACTAAAGCTCTAGCATTTGATGAGGGAACTGAAACTGATGAGTAACCTACACCAACATTTTCAATCTGAAATTGAAATGTTATGCTAAATTATTTTTAAATAAAATCAAATACAGCAAAAGATCTTTCCAGAAGCTTAATATTTGCTTTTACAAATAGGGATAATGACATGCAGAGAGGCAAAGTGATAGAAGCCAGAATTCTTATCAATATTCTTTTTATGTGTGATAAAATATAATTGTGGGTTTCAGAATTTTTTTAAAGACAATACCTTTTTGTTATGGCCACAAAGATTGGAGTTACTTAGAAAAGTCTGATTTTTTTTTTTTTTTTTTAAGTTTGGCAATGCTGTAGAGTCAACCTAGGGGCCTGGTCACACTAGACAAGTGCTATATCCCTAGGCCCATTAATTCTCTTTACACATTCATAGGTAAAACGTTTAAGACAAAAATCTGAGAAAACATATGACTCCTACTTCAAAAATATTAACCAGAAAGCTTACTTCATGTACAACTTATCAATATTCATATATATACACGTTTTAATAAACTGAAGTTATTTACATTTTAGGAAGACATTATGATCACATTCCTCTTTGACAATTTGTACCTGTGCATGATATATCTTGATTCTTATTGTTCTCGTTCTGTTATATATATGAATTTATAAAACACTTGTACATAATGTTCACTTTCATTATCTGACAGTAATAAGCATTAAAATATCAACTGTACAATCATATACATTTTTCTCTATTTTTTCCACTGGTATGAACAGGCAAACTCTGAATTGGGGTGCTATGGACTAAATGTATGCTTCCCTCAAATTTGTATGTTAGAACCCAATCTCAAATGACAGATGGTAGTAAGAGGTAGTTAGTACCTTTCCAGGCATGGCAGTCCACAGCTGTAATCCTAGCCACTGAGATGGAGGCATGGGGACTGCTAGTCTGAAGTTAGTAGGGGCAACTCAGCAAGATTCTGTTACAAAATAAAACAAAAATTGCTGGAGATGTCAGACTGGTACTTAGTGGTTGCCTAGAATGAATCGAAGCCCCACAGGCAATCCTAGCATTGTAAAAAATGGTAGTGGTGGTAGGGTGGGCTTTAGGATATGATTAGGTATTATAAAAGGGATCATGGAATTAGCTGGTTTTTTTGCCCTTCTCTCCCTACCATCTTATAAAGATGCAGTGTTCAGTTACGTTTGATAATGCAGCTGAAGGTGCCATCTATGAGAACAGTCCCTCAACTAAAACACTGTAGCTGCTACAACTTTGATCTTGTATTTCCAAGCCTCCAGAAATAAATTTCTGTTATTTACAAATTATCCAGCCTCAGATAATTTTGCTACAGCAACAAGAAATGAAACATGGGACAGAAATAGTTAATCTGATAAACAATTAAGTAGGAAATGCTCCAACGATAGAATTTCCAATAATTTCTGGCTCTTGTTCTGTGGAAGGAATGCAATGTGACATTTTGATCCTATTTCATGTCTGACTAAAACTAGTAGTCAATCAGACAAAACACATTGTATTAATAATTTAGCATCTGGCTGAGAAATGATACTATAGTTTAAAACCATCTATAAGATCAAAATCTAATTTATATGTTGTACAAAATAACCAGAGCTTATCACTAGCTAATGTGTTCCCTTTACACGCCTTATACAAAAATCACAAACTTGATGCTACTGTATTTCAATGGCTGTATCTTTAACTAATACAAATCAGAGCAAAAGCAGGATCATCTATTCTTATAGTGCCACATTCACCACTTAAGCACTTTACCTGCCAAGTATCACTAACCAATCATGGCAGTTTTCCTCAAGTGGCACAGCAGTATAAGAATCCCTCTACACAGCACTCCCTGAATGCTATGAACACATAAACTAGGCACGCAAAAGGAAATCTGCCACTCCTGTGCTATACTATAAACATATACAGAACACAATAAATCCTTATGGATTTATAGCATACAATTATCCAATTCTGATCAGAATGACAACATTCTTAACTAAGGAAGTATAACAGCTTCTGCGTAAAACAATTAAATGTGTATTTTTCAGTAAAAATTTGTTACAAAAAGATTTTTTACACAGTTGTGTAAAAATCGTATCTTTTCTCTGGTATGAAGAAAGGAAGGTGTAAATGAGTTCTAAAACGTAAGATAGGTATTGTGAGACAGTAAAATAATATTCAAAGGGGGAAAGGGAGAAGAAGGGTGAGTAAAGAAGGGAAATAAAAAATCTGACGATATAAGCAGGAAACAAAGCTTATGAATATAGGGGGTGGGAGATTTGGGAGGCAGGGGAATGGGAAAAAATGAGAATTAAGTCAAGTCATGTACTGGTACAAATTTTCAATGTCAATTGTGATCATAACATGTATATAAAAAGTACAGATAAAATCTATTTTTTAAAAAAGTAGTGTTTTGGGGGGGGGCGGTGGGCAAGGTCTCGCCTGCTTTGTAGTTCAGGCTGGCCCTGAACTTACTATGTTGCCCAGGCTAGCCTCCAACTCACAGCAATCCTCCTGCCTCTGCTTCCTCAGGTGTAAGACAACTCACCCAGCATTGTGGTGTGTGGTTACCAGGAACTGAACTCAGGACCTTGCTCTTGCCAGACAGACACCGGAACCACTGAGCTAAATCCCTGGCCCCTCAAAAGAAGAATTTTTAAAAACTCACCTTGTTGACTAAGTGACTGCTCAAAAACTGACTTATAAAGACTCCGAAATGAGGCACTAAGATCTTCAAAGTTATATTCCGAGAAAAGCAGTTGCTTATCTCGTTCTGGAAGGTTGTACTGTGGCTGCTGCTGGGGAGTTAATGATTGAGGGACTGGTTCTGGATGGTTTGTCACCTAACAAAAGAAAACAGAAGTAACTTAGTACTGTACTACAACTGGTTCATTACATGCTGTATATGACTGAAATCATTAGTGCCAACACTAGAATCCAAATCCAAAAGAATCTGTCCTCAGAAATCTGCTATATGGGTATACCTTTATAAGTACAAAAAGCAAACTTATTAACATAGATTTTGAGGAACCACAGAATTCTAATCCAAAAATCTATATTTACTAAAGAAGGGAACAAGTTCAAAGATGCTACAGTGACTCATCCAAAAATCATACCAATAAGTACTGAGTATGGATTGGAACCATCCCAGTTCCTACAGAAATTTCAGCTTGGTTTGTACTGAAGCCACAAACCTCCTTGGTTCAATGAGGCATGGAACTTTATGTGCCTTGCTCTCAGAAGGGGAACAGCTGGTCATACTACTGCTTAACTGCAGTGTGAAATCTGTTCCTCCACTACAGTGACTCACTTCTTACGTAGTCTGTCATATGGATATTGTAGTTTGGTATTGTTGAGCGGCATATAGGGTACTGACACCATGTTTATCTGGCTTATTCTATACCAGTGTATCACCCTCACAGACTTACACATTTATAGGCTTATAAGTCTTACACAGACTTTTAACTTTAGTCTGCACAAGTAATTAAACTGTCTTATTACATGAGGACTCACTGTCTTTGCAGGCTCAAGTGATAGGACATGACAAACCAGCAGCAGCTACTGTACTAGTACTTAAGGACTACTTGACATTTTGTTAAATGAAAATAACAGTTTACAGTGTCGAAATTTCAGTAGGGGAAGTGTAAACTATTTACACTGACCAATATATCAGGCATGGTAGTTTCTACTTAGTTCTATAAATTCTTTTTTTTTCTTTTAGTTTTTTGAGACAGGGTCTCATTTTGTAGTTCAGGCTGGCCCTGAGCTCAGCCTCAAACTCACATCACAGCAATCCTCCTGCCTCTGCCTTCCGAGTGCTGGGATCATAGGTATGAGCCACCAAGCCCAGCACTGTGGTATGTGGTACTGACTGCTGATAGGCGTGAATCACCATGCCTGGCATTGTTGTATGTGGTTACCAGGGATTGAACTTGGGCCTTTGCACTTGCAAGACAGGCGCTGGAACCACTGAGCTAAATCCCCAGCCCTCTATAAATTCTTCTTTAATTTTGCCTTTTATTATATTATGTGATACTAGACTCAGTGCTCTATGATTTCTATCTGCCTCTAGATTTGTCCACTTAAATTTTATCTTAAAACCACTTAAAATTCAAATTTTTGCTTAGTCTGCTTCAATGCTCCAAGAACTCTTTCTGTGTCACGATTTCATCATTGCTGAATATTTAATTCACCTCTTAATCAATTAAATATAGTTGGTTCTCTGCATTCATGGATTCCATACCCATCAATTTAAGCCATAAACAGAAAATAATTAGGGGGGAAATCTTGCATCCATACTGCACAGATACCAACTACTCCCTTGTCATTATTCTCTAAACAATACAGTGAAACAGCTATCCCATTATATCTACACAATTTAAGGTATAAGTAATCTAGAGATGATTTAAAGTATATGGAAGGACAGGAATAGCTTATAAACAAATACTACGCCATTTGACTAAGACACTTAAGTATTCTCTGATTTTTCTATTAGGGGTCCCAGGACCAATCCCTCTTTGAGGGGGATGACTGTAATTTTCAGGAAGGATACATGAAAACAAGGGTAGCACATTTCTGCACATCAAAAAACATCTTTCACCTTGCCTTCACTTGTGAATGAAAACTTGCCTGGGTTTTAATATTTGCTTTTCTAAACCTAAGTGCTTATATCTTTTGACAGTTAGCATTAATGAAGAAAAGCCTGGAGCCAAGGCTTTTAGCTTAGTGGTACCTGTCTTTTAAGTGCAAAGTTTTGATCTTGGGTACCATCAAGAGGAAAAAAAAAAAAAAAGAGTGAGGAGAAGTTGTGTTTTTTGCATTTAACATTTCTTCAACCGGGTATTTATATGGGAGATTATTTCAGAAATTATAAAATTTGCTGTGTATCTAAACACAGCTTTTTTTCCTATTAATTTTTTTCTAGGACCCAATAACTCGCTAAACTGTTTCTTCTGAAAACTGCATCTCTACCAACTTTTCTGGTTTCTTCTAAAGGAAGACTTGTAATTCTCAGTTCTTCATATATACAGCACTCTTTTACATAACTGTAACTGTTTCCTCCACATTCTGAGAGAATAACTTCCTCCAGAGCACTGATAGTAGTTTTGCCAAATCAATTTTCTACTTTCTTACATTCAGTGTGAACTTTAATTCTGCTGTCTGAAATTTTGTTTCCCTTGGGTTGTTTTCTTATCACATGTAGCTCCCTTTGTATTTTTGTCCTGTGGGGCATATTAGGGTTTTTGCTTGTCTGTTTATCTGATTTTCCTCCCTACTTTACCCCTTCTGGAACAGGAAATGATCTAGTGAGATCAAATTTACACTGATGAACAACATTGTGTCACAAAGCCCTTGGGCTCTGTTCTCTGCCCAATGGTAAGAATAGCAGCCAGATGGTTTGAAAAGAAATTATCAGATAACTCAATTGTTGTGTTCTTATAATAGGTAACAAATCAGCATAAAAAGAATATTTACACAGCTCACTTTTTGGCATGCCTTTAAATCCCTTCCTCAGATCTACAGCTGGAAGACAAATCAGCACACATATTAAGTCTTTTCTCGAGAAGTGTAGATTGACATTAACTACGGCTCCACTAGAATTAAACCCATTTTTCCTACTGTAATTGAATTTGTAAAGATGCAGAATAAAGCACATCAAAATATATAATGTATAGAACAAGTGTATATTTATATAGGTATCAAATTAAAATACTGTCAAGGCAGAAGTGTTACTACAAAACTGATTAGTAAGAAATACACATCTTTATTTGAAAATTTAGATTTCAATTATGTTTGCTTTAGTTTTTTTTTTTTTTGAGACAGGGTCTTACTTTTTGTAGTTCAGGCTGGCCCTGGGCTCACTATGTAGTCCAGGCAAACCTCAAACTTAATCCTCCTGCCTCTGCCTGCTGAGTGCTAAGAATACAGGGGTGACCCAGCACACCTAGCATTGTGGTGTGTAGTACTGACTGCTGATGGTCATGAGGCACCACACTTGGCATTGTTGTATGTGGTTACCCGGAACTGAACTCCAGACCTTGCATTTGCAAGGCAGGCACCAGAACCACTGAGCTAAATCTTTGGTCTTATATTTGCTTTAGTTTTAGACAATAAATGAATTCCAATAAAAAGGTCAACTGCACTAAGACTTACCGGTGTATAACTATGCACACTTCCAACACTGTTCAAATTAACAGATGCCAAACTCTGGTCTGAAAGACTGTTGTTAAGGCTACTGCGTGGGCTGTCACTACCATCCTGATCAGTATTGTACAATGTTACCTGGAATGAAAAAGAAGTAATACTGAAAACATAGTTCCTACAACAGTAAGTTCTTTTAAAACAACTCTAAAAAAATAAAACTGAGTACATAGCAGGAAGACAAAACATCAGTGGACTTTTATTTTGGTTTTTACCCCCATTCTATGTTCTCATTGCTTATTTTATTTCAACATGAAATAATTTTCTCAATACTTTCAAAGTGAAGGACATGCCTATATAAAAATATATAAATTCAATGTATTAGGTAGTTACTGTTAAATATTTCTACAATGCATATTTATTTTAAAATTTATTTTGAAAGAAAACCTACTATTCCACTAAGATGTTAGGCATCACAAAATCATGTAAAACAAAAAGACAGATTTAAATAACTAGCACTGATGTTGTATTTGTAAGTAGGAATGTTAACTGTTCAACATATAAAACTATACATAATTGATCTAATTTTTAGATGTATTATTTAATATGTATATATTAGACATGTCAAACTATTAACCAGGGTTAACTGGCAGAGGCTGGGAACTCTTGCAGAATCACACCATTGATGGAGTTTATTTTTTACCATGGTTTGTCTATAATAAACATCACAATCCACCCCATGCCCATACAAGAGATCAAATTCAGGATCTTGCACTTGCCAGGCAGGTGTGGCACCACTGAGCTATATCCCTGGCCCCTAAATATTATAAATTTTTGAAAATATTATGAATTTTAATTAGAAACCAAAAAGGAATGTTTAAAACAGAAAACTAACCTTACTTATCTTTCATGGTTCTATTCAGATACTAACTTTTCAATGTTCATAATGTCATAGGAACAATTATATACCTAATAAGGATTACCCCAGCACACTTAGGCAGCATGTTTATCACTGACTACCCCAAGCATCAAGCATCATTTGGGCAAGTATCATTTTAATTTTTACTGAATAAATTTGATAAAATTATCATTTTTATATTTTGTTATATCACCTTATAACAATTAATTCAAAAATGCAATTTTTGGTAATTCTGCATTTAATAATTGAACTAGTAAGTGGTTAATATATTTTTCACTTTGCAGCCTAATGCATAGCAAATTTTTAACACTAGACTGTTACCCTCAAGTTCCTAATAATAATCATGAACAACATAGTGTTTTCTGTTCAGTATACAGTTAATAAACATTTGCTGAATTTAGTGACCAACTGATCATTACTATGTCATAGTGAACAGTGCTTACCAACATTTGTCAAACGAGACTGATTACACAGAAAACTAGACATATATGTCTCATACTTAAGACAAAACTAAACTTATTAGCTAGAAATGGTTGTTTAGGAAATATGTAAGAAAATAAAGTGTGAGAGAAAACAAGGAATAATGAAAATGCTGGCAAAGATTTTCTGGTGAATATTTCCACTGTAAATTCCACAAAGATCAATGGCAGAGGTCAGTGATGGTAAATCTTTCAGAGGTTTCAGTGATAAACAGCCCACTGCAGCAGGCCTGCTACACCATCACTGGTGTAGGCCCCTAGGAATAATTTTTAAAACTATCAAATAGTTAATCAACAAATTATAAGCATCCCAAGGTTACTTTCTTGGTCATTCATTTTCTCCTGTCCATGCTCAATCATCTATCACTAAAACTGAAAACACTCTCCATTATTTTAGATAATTCCTCTGAATTTGCTTTATTTAGAGGGAAGATAGACATTTTTATTGATGAGCAAACTGCACAAATTATTGTAAAACAAGCATACTTATGAGTATTGGCAGTGATTGCTACCCAGACTAAAGTAAAGAGGAACAACTCTTAAAATTTAATCTCAGCCTCCTTTTTTCAGTTTAAAGAATTAAAGAGCCCAGGAATTTTTGTCCATGTTGACACATCTCTCAATAATCGATTGGCACGTTAGAAATTAAAACTCAAAGTATCTTTAGCACTTCTTTTAAAAATAACAATTACCAACCCAATTATCTGTTAACATAAAATTATTTTTCCCATGGAAAAAAATAATCAAGATGTGTCGTGCACAGTAACAATTTTTCAATGTTAAAAGTGATCATAATGTATATATAAAATATACCAACAGAAAAAAGCTTTTAAAATTTATTTTTGACATGAAGTAAATAAAATGAGAAAAGAGGTACTGTTTTACATTTTTGTAAACTTCAGTGTTTGGTTTACAGAAAAAGGTTCTCAGAGCTGCTTACACACAAAATCTGCTGCATGTGTGTTTAAGTGGTAGTCAAAAAGAAAAGTTGATAAAGGGAGAAGTATTTCAACAGACTTTTCAGTAACTGTGAATAGTCTTCTTTGATAATGGATCAACACAACAAATGGTAATTTCTTTTTTTTTGAGCCAGGGTCTCGCTTTGTGGTTCACACTGGCTCTGAGCTCAGCCTCCAACTCACATTACAGCAATCCTCCTGCCTCTGCCTCCAGAGTGCTGGGATTACAGGCATGAGCCACCACAACCCGGCACTGTGGTATGTGGTACTGATTGCTGCTGAGCGTGAGTCTCCACATCCAGTACTGTATGTGGTTAACCAGGGATCATCGAACCCGGGTCCTTAAACTTACAAGACAGGCGCCAGAAGCACTGAGCTAAATCCCTGGCTCCAAATGGTAATTTTTAAAAAGAAAGCTGCAATGTGGAATCTGAACCACAGCAATAAAATTTCAAACTTTGTTCTATTAAAATCTACTCTTCTACCTTGTACTTTGAATGGATCATTTATTCACACATAATTGTGTAATAGCATGACTGGTTATCTGGAAAGTAATGACTTACAAGTTACAGAATCTTCTAAATGTCAATGTACTTACTTCATCATATAACATCAAAAAATGTACTCTTATTAACATTATCCTCATCTGATTAGAGACATCTTTCTAAAGTATGGGAAGCTATCAGAATCATTGTAGTAGATATATTTCCTGAAATTATATATTTTTGCTCAATAGCTCAAATTTTACTACAGGAAGAAGATACTGTCAATAGTTTTCCTTGAAGTGACAGGCTCACTTGGTTCATTTTCAAGAAAATAGATGTCAAATTCCCAAATTAAATAATCATTTTTAGATGCTCTTTCGTTTAAAAACAGTGACCCATAAACACAGTAACTAGTTCAGCTTTCAATTCAATTATACCAACGCATTCCCTTGAAGTAACCACTGCAATTTAGTGTGTAGAAGCTCTTACTATTCAATCTTTGTTTAGTCTAACTGTATATGTGATTAAGGACATGACTTTAACTAAAGATGTTATATTTGCATTTTTCATTAAGGTATGTTCTATTTTCTCTTTGTTGTTGTTTTGTTTTTTGAGCCAGGAATTCACTCTGTAGTGTTTTAAATATATATAAAGGAGACAAGGTCTCACTTTGAGTTCAGGTTGGTCCTTGAACTCAACAATCTTCCTGCCTCTGCCTCCCAAGTGCTGAGATTACAGGTGTGAGCAACAATGCCTGCTACTGTGGTATGTGGTACTTACTGCTTGCTGGTGCTGAGAGTCACCATACCCAGCATGATTATATGTGGTTACTGGAGATCAAACTCAGGACCTTGTGCCTATAAGGCAGGCACCAGAACCACTAAGCTAGTTCCCAGCCCCCTCACTCTGCAGTTTAGGCTGGTCCTGAACTCACTACAGTAGACCCACCTGGCCTTAACTCAAAGCAATTTTCCTGCCTCAGGCGCCCAAGCACTAGGATTACAGGCATGCATCACCACACTGCTGAGTTTGTTCTATTTTCTATCAGTCTCTTTAATCTATGACTTAGAACTATAATGCTTAGCTTTTAGAAGAATTTTCTGACATCCTTTTGCTATCACTTCTATCTTAATTCCATTGTAACACAAAATAAACTGTACAATGTCAGTCTTCTGAAATCTGCTGAGACTTCCTTTAGGATCAAACAGATCAATATATGGTTAATTTTTTAACTGTTCAAGGAATACTTTGAAAAATGTATACTTTGGTGCTGGGAATGAAGCTCAGAGGTTGTGTCCTTGGCCTACCATGTTAAAGTCCTGCGTTCAATCTCTAGTATCTCAAAAAAGAAAAAAAAAAATGACGTGAGGAAAGAGGAGGGGAGGACTAGAAAAGAGCTTGCTCTGCAACTGTCAGATACAATACTATATAGATAGTTGGGCCGAATCTCCTGGCTTGTTTTTTAAGAGACGGGGTCTCATTTTGTAGTTCAGGCTGGTCCTTAGCTCAACCTCGAACCCACAACAATCTTCCTGCCTCTGCCTCCCGAGTGCTGGGATTACAGGCGTGAGCCACCACACCTGGTTCTGTGATATGTGGTTCTGATTGCTGGTGGGCATGAGTCTCCACGTCCAACATTGCTGTATGTGGTTACTGGAGATCGTACCCCTGGCCCTTGCGATTGCAAGACAGGCGATTGCAAGACTGGCACTGGAACTACTGAGCTAAATCCCTGGCCCCATCCTTTTTGTAATGCTAATATTCTTTATCTTTAATGGGAATTTTTGTTTATTGTCTTGAATTTGGCCTGTCTGTCCCATGAGTTCACACAGGGAAATGTTTAATTCTACTACTGCAATAAAGTATTTGTCCATTTCTTTTTAATCATGTCATCTTTTGAGACTATGGAATTAGATGTATAAAGTTAGCATTGTACTTTGTTACTGTTTTTCATAATAAAAACATCTCTATTTTTAGTAATGTCTTTTCATTTAAGATCTGTTACAAGCAAGAGTTGTTTCAATCTGAGAAAATCTTTGTCTTTTAAATTTAGTATTTTATGCACATACATTTAATGTAAGTCAGTCATAATGTTATTAGATTTAAATGCTATTTGCCTTCCTTACTCTCATCTCCTCTGTTCTTTTCCTTCTGCCTTCTTGCTTGCTTTTGAATTAGCCAAAGATTTATTATTTCTTCTTATCACTTGTACTTTTTTTTTTTTTTTTTACTTTTTTTTAGTAACCAAAAGCAGTGGTTCAAGAGGTGTGGAACTTTGATCAATCATTTATAAAAAATTTTAGAAATTCTAGATGATATCATCTTCCTCCAAATGGCATTTAATTTTCTTGCTAGAACATTTGTGTATCACACTACTCTATAAGCTGTCAAGGCTCCTCAATTTTGGTTTGCTTGTACAGAATGAAGTCTTTTTCAGATAACTTGAAAACCTAGAGTACTACCTATGATTCTCTCCTTCTTGATGACCTAACTATAATAAGTTAAATAAATAGTTATAATACTAAAATTATAATTTTACCTTCCTTTTTGTTAAGACTGCTGAATAATGCCTAGTGAAAGATCTATTTTGTCTGTGACTGAGGCCAAGCACACAACATTAGGAGTTAGCAAATGCTCAGTTTACAAAAAACTGAACTCCTTTCTGAGCTTCCTTAGGGTACTGGCTCCTCAAGATCCAGCTATCTTATAGTCTCAAATGCCAATGTTGGTCTCTCTCCTCAAAGACTATTCTAGGCTGCTCTGTCTAATCTCTATGCCATACACTAAGAATTGGTAAATGTCTCAAAGGAAAATTTGCAAGGCTTAGCTCAATTTGTTTACCTTTTCTCAGGGGTCTTAGCCATTGAAGTTCTGTCTCCACTGTTTCCCTCCCTCCTTTTTTTAAATCATTGGAGAGGTATCTTATAGAGATAGACAGAAAGATTTGGTTGATGCTAGTTACCCCACTATATGTGAAATAAGAAAGTTTCAGCTCCTTTGACACCATATTATTTGGTCAGAAAATCCTAGCATTACTTCTTTTGAACAACCATGACTATCTATGTTTAGGCCCTCAGCTCCTCTTATACTGCAAAAACCAGTATTAAAAATTTCTGATTCCAATCTATGTAATTCACCAGAAATTGTTCTCTCTAGCTGGTCATCTATCATTAGAAATAATTTCTGGAAGTACAAATTTCTAGCTATTTATTTATAAGGATAGAGAAACTAATTTGACAGGTCTGCATTGGAATCCTAGAACTGCCATCACCTACCAACAAAGAAAGATAAATAGCTCACTCTCCCTATGTGATTGTGTTGTGCTAAGTTATAGATGGCCTTGTGGAAAATATACACTACTCTATACACCCTGCCTGCAAGTTCCCTTTCTAAATTGGATACATGATTGTCACTAAGCAAAAAGATCCTTTGGGTACTATATTAATGCAATAAAAAGTATTATCTGTAATGTGAAGAATAAAAGATAAAAACAATGAAATAGTTCTAGTGAGACTGAGAAGAGGTGAGGAACAGAAGAAAACTGAAAGTATGAACAGGAGGATGACAAACATGTCTTCAGAGGTCATGTATAGGAGGAAACAGATGCACAAAACTGAATTTATCAAACTCTCAAACATTTTTAGCGTTCTGGGATACAACATTTAGAAGTGACTCTGTAACGAAGAAATATCTGTCTTCCTTTAGGTATCTAATCACTGAGCACAAAGTTTTGACTCACACCACAAAACATGCTCAACTACCACATACTATTTCTGGATATGTTTATAGACAAATACCTTAAAAACTGGTTGACTATCACTCCAATCAACTTTATTACGTTGACCCAATTATTTATTTGACTAGATTATTCTGGCTCCCTCAAATTTGACAATCTTTTTTCAACTGTATATTTGGAGGGATAATCAAAGTTTTGAAAAAAATTGACTCAATAAAACACTACCTCAGAAGAAATTTGAGCAATGGAAACAGGAAGAGTCAAGATTTTAACTTAACAGTTTCCCAGTAAGCACTTTCTAATTTCTCCTAAGAAACATTTTCTAATTTGTATGTACTTCAAAATATTACAGATTTGATTTAAGCTGCCATGAATAGAGTAAGCAAATTTATATCATCTTGAAGCTTGATCATATAGAACTGTCACTATAAAAGCAAATTTAAAATATTACTCAAGGACATTTAAGAAATGTTCAAAAATTAGAATTACTTTGTTAGTCACAGTGTTGATTGCCAGAGTTGGAGAGGCACTTCCAGAAATAATACACTCCATTCCCAAAGAATCTGAATCTATGCTATATGGAGTTGAGGCCTAAAATACAAGAACAAAATAATAATGATTAGCTCATATATATCCAGTACTTTTAACACAGTTTCAAGGGATTTCATCAAATTCTCTAACATCCAGTTTTGTGCATTGTTTCTGAAATTATATAGCTACTGAAATATCACCTTTATCTTAGTATGTTATCTATCTGAAATCACAAAGTTCAATGTTGCAGTTACAACTCTTTTAAAAAATGTGGTACAGGGCCGGGGAGTTAGCTCAGTGGTTCCGGCGCCTGTCTTGCAAGCACAAGGGCCTGGGTTCGATTTCCCGGTAACCACGTAACAATACTGGATGTGGAGACTCACGCCCAGCAGCAACCAGCACCACATACCACAGTGCCGGGTGTGGTGGCTCACGCCTGTAATCCCAGCACTCGGGAGGCAGAGGCAGGAGGATTGTGATGTGAGTTTGAGGCTGAGCTCAGGGCCAGCCTGAACCACAAAGTGAGACCCTGTCTCAAAAAACCTAAAAAAAAAAATGTGGTACAGGATAGGTTGGAGAAAACTGGCAGCAAACTTCCGCATGAAAACAGCTAGTAGTCCTCTTATCTATGCTTCCATTCTCCCTTTTAGTAACAGAACTCTATACAGTTCTCTTTTTCCAAATTTATTTGCAGTTAGCTATGGTCATGTGACTAAAGTTGGCTAATGCGATATGAGCAGGAACAATGTGTACATTTTCCCTCCTAATCTTGGAGACTAACTGAGGATCTATACACTGAACTCCATTTCCAGTGCTAAGCCTTTTAAAAAATTATTTGAGGCAGTGTCTAAGTCACCCCATTACCCATGGTGGGCTTGAACTTGAGATCTTCTTGCCTAAGTCTCCAAGGGTACTGCAATTACAGGCATGCACCACAATGGCCAACTATGTTTGCAAGTTTTGCTACATGTATCTTAAAAGACTCGCCCTGAAATTTCTCTTTTCCATTTATTGTGGGCTGGCACCCATAAACAGTAGTAGTTAATGCTTAACCATAAAACTCAGGTATTAATACTCTGGGAAATGATGGACAAACAAGACTGCTAAGAATATGGATGATGCTGAACAGAATTTATCTCCATCTGACCCAATCTATCAATTCAAATGTTTACCTGAGAAAAAAACAAACTCCTCTGATTTAAGCCTTTCGGTTATTGTTTTCTTATTTTTCCTTTGTATTAAAAGAGTACTGTAAGCAATATTTCAAATAAATACATTCAAGTTCCTATGTGTTGTTTGTATCACTATGTCAAAATATGCTGAAGGTTACTGTATAGGAGAGTGATTAAAAAAGTTAAGAAAGAAATTCACATGTACCTATTAATGTACATGTGCCAACTCCTCACAAGGAATGTATTGTATACTACAAAAAAGCACAAATGTTAAAAATATTGAAGTTTTTTTGCATTTAAAATTGTGAATACCCTTTTTCTCTCCTTGGCTTCTATGTGCCCTAGGAGTTGGCCTAGTGATGAAGTCACAGAAGGTAAAGATGAGTACCTCACGACCAGGACACCAGTCCCATACACATTTCTCTGGGAAAAAAAACCCCACTGGTATCACACTTGCCACCAACTGAACACACTTTTGAAAGGTAATACTTGGGGCTGAGGTATTGTTCAGTGGTAGAACACTTGCCTAGCATACACAAAGCTCTGGGTTTCCATCTCTAACACTGTGAAATAAAAACAAAACAGAAGAGCAACAGATAGACTTCACTGAAACATATTTCAGAGGTCAATCTCTTATCACTAAATTCCTCAGAGTGAATTTCTTTTATCAGGTAATCTAAACAAACCTGAGGGTAGGGAATGATAAACATGACTCAAGTGAAGGAAAAGCAGAGTCAAACACACACGGTAGAATCTAACACTCTGGGGCTGGGCACTGAGAATGAGATAAAAATGGAAAAGAAGTTCAGAAAGAGAAGCTGGGCCAATCATAAAACAATTCTGTCCATGGCTTGGTTTTAACAACAGCCAACTTAAGTTATATGTGAGTTAACATAGAGGATTACTTTTTGTTTTGAGACAGGATTTTGCTTTGTAGTTCAGGCTGGCCCTGAGCTCAGCCTCAAACTCACATCACAGCAATCCTCCTGCCTCTGCCTCCCGAGTGCTGGGATTACAGGCGTGAGCAACCACGCCCGGCACTGTAGTATGTGGTAGTGACTGCTGCTGGGCGTGAGTCTCCACACCCAGTATTGTATGTGGTTTCCAGGGGATCGAACCCAGGTCTTTGTGCTTGCAAGACAGGTGCCGGAACCACTGAGCTAAATCCCCAGCCCGAGAATTACTTTAGAAAAGTGCAACTATCATGTTTCTCTAACTCAACTCAGTCATTTCAGCCCAGACTTGTGCTTTATTAATTCTTGCTTTTCCATAGCAGTATGAAAATGGAAGCCTGTGCTGTGATTTCATCCAAATTATTCAAATTATTCAAACATATTATGCTTGTTCCCTCATCCTTAAAGAGAAGCACTTCCTACAGAGGTTTAATTTATGTAAAAGACTTAGTACTACACCTGACATACACAATAAGTGCTAGATACTGTGATAACCACTAGAATGCATCTGCTACTGATGCCAGAATATGCAAAGGAATACTCACAGAAATTAATGACAGAGGAGATAGCTTTAATATGAGGCACTGTACTCCCTTAGTCAGATTTATGATTCAGCTATTATTAATTATAGTAAATTTAAAAAATCTTTTAATTAAAAGTTCTCCATGGATTCTTTCATTTTTCAATAAGATAGTAAAAGGCAACCTCTTTATATGTGTAGGTTGTAATAGTACACTATATCTCAATAGTACAGAATATATTTTTATTTTTAGGTGCATTGATTCTATATTATTAATAGGCAAGTACTTTGATTAGTAAAGCTAGTAGGTCTAGGCAAAATGATAACTGTTACTACTACAACCGTAAGTCCAAATTGTGGACAAAGGCAATATCAGTGTATCTAATCTGGTTAGTACCAGTCAGTCTGTGGATGGTCCTTTCTAGAGTCCTTATTCACTCAGGTTCCACCTGGAGTTAAGGCAGTGTGATACTGCTACAAACCAACCTTCTGCTATTAACAACTACAAAGTATGGTAGCAGTATTGGTGGCAACCCTGCCTGAGGTTTTAGAGGAGTAAATAAAATAGATATATTTTACTGAGAAATCAAAATTGTAGGGATCAGCAACTAGATGAATTTCCTATTTTGCTGCAGCTTTGCTCCCAGATTGGGCAGTAGCTATCAGGTATGAACACCTAAAGATATGTTTGTGTCAAGAGGAACAAGGAAAGAGTTCAAAACAGCCAGAACAGAAAGAGAGGAGAATTTCATATAGGAAGAAGTCAAAAGAAATTCCACAATCCTGTGTATGAAATACCAAAAATCTGTTAGGCTGACCTCTAAACTATACCGTACAGATCAGCACCAAAGCTGAGGCATAACAAACCTAGTTCAAATTGAAGTCACTGCCGACAGATGAGAAAATGTGTTTATAGTGCAAGTCTAACACAACTCCAGCTAAAATAATCAAGACTACAAAAAGGTTTTAGGGCCAAAGATTTAGTGTAGTGGTTCCCAGCACCTACCTAGCAAGCACAAGGTCCCTAGTTCATCCCTGGTAACCATATATCACAATGCCAAGCATGGTGACTCATGCCCATCAGCAATCAGTACCACAAACCACAATGCTGGGCATGGTGGCTCATGCCTATAATCCCAGCACTCAGGAGCCAGAGGCAGGAGGACTGCTGTGAGTTCCAAGCTTTCCTGGGGCTACATAGTAAACTCAGAGCCAGCCCGAACTACAGAGTGAGACCCTGTCTCAAAAAAAAAAAAAAGTTTTTAACAGAATCTAGACTATGTAAAATATAACATTCACAATGTACAGATTCACGAAACAAAACAAAACAAATCTAACATCTAAGTACCAGGAATACATAGCCCATTTTCATGAGAATAAGTAATCTACGGATGCCCATTCTAAAAAAGATGTTGGAATTATGAGATGGATTTTAAAGTAGCTATTATAACTGTTCAATGAAATACACACTTGAATGAAAATATAATGAATAGAATCTTACTGAAGAGATACGAAATTTAAACTGAAAACTACAATTTTTAAAAGGAAAAATATCCATGGATGGGCTTTATATTAAAATTAGAATAAAAAAGAGGAAAGAATCAGTAAACTCAAAGATCACTTCTGTAGAAATTACCTTATCTGACAGATGTTTAAAAAAACAGAGAGGAGGGAATTAAAAAAACAGGGAAAGAGAAAAGGACAGAACCTCAGAAAGCTGTGGACAATCTCAAAAGGATTTCCAGAAGGAAAAGGATAGAATATACATGGAAGAATTAATAACTAAAAATTTTAGAAATATAATGGGAGACAAATTTATAAATCTGAAAAGTTCAATGAACCCTAAAAACAATAAAATCAAAGACAAGTCACACTGAGACACATCATAATTGACTTCAAAGTGAAGACAGAAGCCAGCCAGAGAAAACCAATGCATCAAGTATAAGTAAACATCAACTGGGCAACAACTGTAGATTTCTCATCAGAAATGGTGGGATTCAGAAGACAAATGAACAGCTTAAATGTGCTAAGAGCAAAAATAAAAATAAATTCAACTATACATTTAACGGCAATGTTCTCAAGAAAGATAATTTTTTGAAAAGATCAACTTTTTAAAAAAGAAAAGAAAAAAATGTCAAAATAGGACATTTCTATGAAAATGAAAATGAAATGAATCCTCCCTCCCTGCCTCCTTCTGTACTTATCATCTACCTAATTTTTTAAGACAGGATCTCTCTATGTAGTCCAAGCTCGCCTTCAAGTCACCAGGTAGTTCAGGCTAGCCTCTAACTGATGGTGAGTCTCCTGCCTCTGCTTCCCAAATGAGTCCTGGGATTACAGAGGTGGGCTACCACACCCAGGCAAAGTGAATTTATTGACAAGAAGAACTGCACTATAAGAAAATTGTTTAGGCCAAAAGGAAATATAGCAGAGGGAAAATCTGAACCTTAGGGAATGGATCAACGCAGGAGCTATCCAAGTAAGTATCAAAAATTGTATTTTACATTTTTAAAAATTACATATTACTAAAGATAAAAATTACAATAGATGCAGATGTACTTCCTAATTGGACTATGGGGAATAGCAAAGGAAAATTCAAAGAGGACCTAAACAGCTGGAGAACTTCTGCACATACGAAGTGGCAGAATATTAACTGAGTACAAAGCAAAATGCTAGGGGATAGACTGTATATTAAAATCCTTATGCCTATAATTCTAGTAGTGTGGAGGCAGAGGCAGGAAGACCATCAACATGTTCAAGGCCACTCAAGATTACATAGTGAGACCCTGTTTAAAAAAAAATCCTGAGATATCAATATATAACAAGTACAGCTGAAAAGCTAACAGATTAAACAGAATCTTAAAATATACCCAAATAACCTAAAAGAAGGCAAGAAAAGACATGAACTAAAATATACATCAAACAGAAAATACAATGTAAACCATATAAATTATATTAAATGTTAATAATGTAAATGCTCCAATGAAAAAGTAATGCCCCCCAAAACTAAAAGGACGAAACTCAGCTGCTTATGGCCCACATGCACAACTTCCAATATACAATATAGCTACAGGAGAAGAGAAAGACCAGGAAGGGAAGGAAAAGAACAAGAAACCTACCTCTAATTTTAGATGACATAATTATTTATCTAGACAAGTGGTGGTGAACCTATGGCACTCATGCTGCAGCTGGCTGTTCGTACTGCTGAAAGCTTTAAAAGGTTTGCCACCATTGTGGCAGGCTATTCCAGGGCATCTTCAATCAACTATTACAACTAAGGAGATCATAGGATATAATATTAATACACAAAATTAGTTAAACTTTTATATACTGGGGCAAGCAATTGGATTTTAAATCAATCTATAATAACATCAAAAATCAAAAGATTAAGGATTTAAATCTGCCAGCATGGTGGTGCATGCCTATGATTCCATCATTCAGGAGGGTGAAGCAGAAGGATTACTATGAGTTCAATGCCAGCCTGTTTTACATGAGACTTTGTCTCAAAAAAAAAAAAACAACAACAATACAACTCTAGCTGAAAACATATACAGCCTCTACACTGAAAACTAAAAATCAATCCCAAGGAAAATTAAGCAAAACCTAATGAATGGAGAGATATCACTTTAATGAACTGGAATAAATATTAAGATGGCTATTTTCCCAAAATCAGTAGTAGCCTAAGGACTAGAGTATAAGAAACTTCAGGAAAATTATGAAAATGTTCACTTGGCACTGCTGAAAATTTCACAATTATACAAATGTCAGAATTCCTTAGCCTGTAAACTTTAAATATGTAGTTACTTCCACATAAACTATACTTTTGCAGTATTATAAACAAACCAAAATTCTCTTCATCAAAATGAGGCCTCATAAAACTTTTCTTATTTGTATCTTTAACTGGGTGGATTTTCTTCCTCTTTTAAAATCCCTAGATTTTATTCACACATCTATGTGGAAGGTAACATATAGTGGTCTCAGACATAATATACATTTCCATATATTTATATACTGAAATATTTATTCACTCATAGCTCGAAGTACTACTGCACACTGCATGACTTTCTCTGTTCACTTACACTTTCCTTTAAAGGAATCCCCATTCTGGTTGAACTGAGAAACTAACTCACAAATACCATGACAAAATCTCAGATAAATATCCAGATGCACCTTATCCTGCCTAGAAGACTGTCCTCTTTTTTCTCATTTCTTTTCTATTTTTTCAGTTATCACTTAGATTAAACTTATTAGAATCATCTTTGAACAATTAATACAACTTAGCTCTTCACTTTAGAAAAAAGTAATGTCTTCTATCTCTGTACTCAGGAAAGTTAGATAACTGACGATGATTTTTATGTGTTTTTATCCCCAAAGCCCAGTGTGTTTTGAATAGTGAGTTCAGATCATGATGTTTCATCTTGTTTTCTTACATTCATGTTCTACCCTTCCTCAGCCCTGCTCGCCTATCAGAATATAAACTTTATGAGATCAAAGAATGTGTTTGACTCACTGCTGTTTCCTCAAGCCTAGATGAGTCTTTATGTAGCAGGCACTTGTCATTTACTAAATATGCACGTGATGACTGTTGCCCTCTACCTTATCTACTTCTATCTGAAAGCCAAGTTACATAACCCAGGATGCCTTTCAGCCCAATTAAAAAGTAACGTCTTGTTGTAAGGCCTGGTAACACGTGGCTTAATCCCAACACTTGGGAAGTTGAGGCAGGAGGAGTTCCTTGAGTTGGAGGCCAACCTGGGCTACACAGTAAGTTCAAAGTCAGCCTGACTACACAGCAAGGCACTGTCTCAAAAAAAAAGAAGAAAAAAAATAATAGTCTTTCTCTACATACAATATTTTGTAACACCTTGTCTTCTAATAACTAATACTATTCTGCTAAAATTAATGCATTTTACCATGTTTCATCTTAGTATGCCCTACTACGTACACCCAATTCATTGCCCATCTTTCTTAATGAGCCTTCTTAAAATATTAAAATGTAAAAGAGGCTTTGTTACTTATATTCATTAACTATATTATTTCATATGTAGTCCAATACAATTCCTCTGTACTCAGCATGTCCCAGGCAATCCAACAGATGGATGACCATGACATCCTCGCATAATGGCTGGCATATGATATCTACAGATCAAAGATCTGCTAGATTAAACTGATAAAATATTATATATAATTAAAGGTTTATACGTGGAAACCTGATACCATGCTAATTTTTAAGAGAGCTCTCATTCATGTAATATTTTGAGGCTATTACCATCACAACTCTATCCACTCATATCATCTTCTTGGAATGAGTATTTTGTGAAGAGTAGGTATCTTTTTAAAACTATTTTATATTCATTTCTTAATTCTACCATCCATCAGAGAAAAGCAATGTCCCTGATGCTGTACTTTTTTTTTTCCTCCCAAATCTTTCTACTCCTAAGTATCTGCACCCTAGCCTAAGGTTTTCACTATAGTTACAAACATTCTTAATTATGTTTATTTGTACTTCTTACTTACAAGTCAATCATGGTGTTATTTTCTCCACATGGAATATCCTCTATCATTTTTTAAAAATAAAAAATCATTACACTTCTACAATGAAATCTCAAGTCTCACATCTCTTCCTAAAAGTGTTCCCAAGCAGCTTAATCTATTTTGAGTTACTTTAGTTTAATCACTGCAGGGTGTAATAATTATTCAGTATTTGCTCTGTCATTTATGATCACATTTCTGTTGCTTGTTTATATGTGTTTATATTATATTCAGGGAATTCTGTTCTATACAGGATATGCATATATAAACCAGGAATCTGATTACCTTGTTTTTCAGCACATCAAATACTAGTGACAATAGTAGAGTTGTAAATAACACAGACTTTGAAGGGCATAATACCTAAATTTTAATCCTGACTTTGGTATTTAGAATTCTCAGACAACTTAGCATCCATATCCATCAGCTTCATCAATGAGTTCCTTGAAAAATCCTGAGTTAACATGCATTAAAAATACCGGATACATAAACTCAATATAAACATTATTAAGCTGTTATAATTTTTATCTTCTAATTTTACCTGAGGATACTGCATCTTGAAATCTTTAATAAGTGCCAAAAGAGAATTACTAAGTTGTAAAGTCAGAAGAAAAAGGTCTTCTAATAGAGTCCTTCACCTGACCATTTTATTCAATATTTTGAAAAATACTGAAATTTTATTCAGTTTTTAAAGTCTTCAAGATCATTTATGATTGGACAGGACATGATAAATGAAATTAGAAAGGATGAGTACGTTCAAGAATTAAGAAAAGAAAGGAATACAATAAAACAGAGTACATGGGTTTATGATCATATAATGAGGAGGTAGTCAGGGAAGTGGCCCAGTGAACTCTGTTAATATCCCACTGGTTGAGCATGTTGAGAAACACCTGTAAACCCAGCACTTTGGCAGGATAACAAGAGGTCTCGAGTGTTAGTCCTTCCCAAGCAACTAGATGAGACCTTGTCTCCAAATAAAACAGGGATAATGTAGCTCAGTGGAAGAGTACGACTGGGTTCAAGCCCCAGTACCACAACCAAGCCAAACAGAAGTAGAAGTGTTATATGCTTTGTTTTCCACTTAGGACAAAGACATTGTTTACACTTAAAAAATAATTTCTCTAGCAGTAGAGAAAGCCTTTTCTGTGCCAAATCTTATCTCCAAATAAAAAATATACAAGGTGGTTTTTTTTTTTTTAAACATAGTATCCTAGTTACACATAGACAAAGGAATCATAAATTACAGAAACTTAGTAAAGAGCTTTTAGGATATAGGTGTATTTACCATCTACATTTAAAAGTTCTTTTATTTTTTATTTTTGGAGATAGGGTCTTGCTTTGTAATTCAGGCTGGCCCTGAGCTCAGCCTCAAACTCACATCATAGCAATCTTCCCGCCTCTGCCTCTTGAGTACTGGGATTACAGGCGTGAGCCACCATGCCCGGCACTGTGGTATGTGGTTCTAATTGCTGCTGGGCGCGAGTCTCCATACCCAGTATTATATGTGGTTACCGGGGAATTGAACCTGGGTCCTTGCGCTTGCAAGACAGGCGCTGGAGCCACTGAGCTAAATCCCCAGTTCATTTCTTTTATTTTTTAAAAGGTTTCAATTTATAGGGCCAGGGAGTTAGCTCAGTGGTTCCGGCGCCTGTCTTGCAAGCGCAAGGACCTGGGTTCGATTCCCCGGTAACCATATAACAATACTGGGTGACCCACACCCAGCAGCAACCAGTACCACATACCACAGTGCCGGGCGTGGTGGCTCACGCCTGTAATCCCAGCACTCGGGAGGCAGAGGCAGGAGGATTGTGATGTGAGTTTGAGGCTGAGCTCAGGGCCAGCCTGAACCACAAAGCGAGACCCTGTCTCAAAAAACCTAAAAAAAAAAAAAAA
>PVIR01001676.1:0-36485 GCA_004026965.1 Petromus typicus | reverse complement strand
TGGTTTCAATTTATAGATCTTATTTAGTTTTGGAAAAACATAAATATTTAAAGATCATGTTCAGAACCACTATAATTTGACTGCAGGAGATTTCTCAGATAAAACCTAATAGTTACTTAAATGTAAACTCTGTCCTAATAAAAAAAATATTACATAACTTCTCTCCCCTCCCATCTCTAGACGAAAAACACACACTAGTTTATCAGGGTAGGAAATTAGTTTTTGTAAAAACACTATTTTTCAAAATATGTGCTAAATACTGTCTATCTGACTGATAATACTTTGCTCACAGTTTATCTCTTTCTTTAGGTTCCTCTCCTACAGTAACAACAAACAACACAGCTTGAGCCAAAATAAATGTCATTACTACTAACTGAAAGTTTCTGGTACTGTGTGTATATTTTGTGGAACTATATCACAGAGTTAATTTTCTTTCTTTTTTTTTTTTTAATTTTATTTTTAAATTTTTTAAAATTTTTTTTTAATGTTTTTTGAGACAGGGTCTCACTTTGTGGTTCAGGCTGGCCCTGAGCTCAGCCTCAAACTCACATCACAGCAATCCTCCTGCCTCTGCCTCCTGAGTGCTGGGATTACAGGCGTGAGCCACCACACCCAGCACTGTGGTATGTGGTGCTGATTGCTGGTGGGCATGAGTCTCCATGCCCAGTATGCTATGTGGTTACCGGGGATCAAACCCGGGTCCTCGAGCTTGCAAGACAGGCACCAGAACCACTGAGCTAACTCCCGGTCCCACAGAGTTAATTTTCTGAAACTTTAACATTTTAAACTTAAATATTAAAAGGTAAGCAGTAGAAAAGGAGTATATCAAGTATATGTCCAAAACATACATTCAAGAATACACACTGGCTGTGGACTTAGCTCAGTGGTTTCAGTACAAGACTCTGAGTTCACAACAACCAGTACCAAAACAACAACAAAACAAAACACTACATACTTATGGGACCTGAATCCTTTCATTTCTGCAGTCTTCTGTAAAACTGACCATAATCTCAAAAAGGGGACACTCTCAGAAATAAAGATTACTCTCAGGCCCATCAAACAAGTACAATTTGATATCCACAAGGAATGCAGTTGTCAACCCAACTATCAATTCTAACTTCAAAATTAATTCCAGTACTAGGAACTTCAGAAGAAGACCACAGTTACCTAGGCCTTCAACATACACATCCAAGATACTTGATAATGTTATATATGGGTTAACAATGTGGATTTTTCCTTCCATTCCTTCAAATTCTAGCAACAGGCTAAATAGTTTCATACTGTACATTTCACACAAAGTCTAAGTGCTATATCTATTTTAAAGGCCAGAGGTAAGAGAACAGTCACTAAGATGAACTTTCATATCACTAGGTACTGAGCACATCAACATCTTCATCTTAAAAGCGTCTAGTTCGATTACCAGAAGACTATGCCACCAATACTATAATTTCACTTCTTAAACTTTGATTGTGTAAAGCCAAAAATTATTCTGGTCTAAGCTATCCTTTCATTCTATAAACCCTGATAATTGGCTTATTAAATTCCCTCTGCTTACTTTAATAAAGCTGCCTAACTAAGCCTCTGTGCTGAGATACTGCACTGGCTCATAATCCTAACTTAAGTCCAGGCTGAGGATCTTTGAGGCTCATATATTTTACCAGGAATAAGCACAGATCAGATTTACTTGGCCAAGTGTTTATTCAGTTTCCTTCTTCATATCTTCTTCTCTTTGCCCTGATTTATTCTGAAAACTTCTGGTATCTATTATAAACAAAAAAACCCACTGACAGTGGAAATAAAAATATATTTTTTGCCATTCAGGGGAGATAATCCAGTAGGTAGGAAAAATATTTCAATAAAGTATGAAATATTCTATTTTTAAAATTCCTAAGAATTCTACAAAAAGATAACTGAAAAGATGAGTAAAGATTTCACAAAGCAGTAATACTTGAAATAGGTCTTGGAGAACATCAGGGCAGGGTGTGTATAAGACTTTTAGTTGAGACATAAATTACAGAAAAGGTGGGAGAAGCTGAAGAGTAAAGTTAATGTCTAACGGCAGCTCAAGTGTTGTGTTGGCTTAAAAATTTTTAATATATAACTGAGGATATCAACAACAGATCCTTTTTTGTTCATTCTTGCAAATGACTTTAAATTATAAATTTAGAAGGAATTATCTTGCCCTAAACCCCTACAACAGATTTTGTACATGAAGTAACTACCACACAGATAAAGGAAGGGGAAAAGCATTCTGAGGAGAATAAGGAACATTCAAAGAACAAGAAAGATCATCTGCAATGGTGGGAAACAGTTTTGACAAAAAAATAAATGCTTAAAATTGTGGGTACAGAAAAAAAGAGTACTGAACTAAAACTACAAAGATGCAAATCTCAGACAATAAGTGTACTCTGGTTATGACAAAATCTTTTATTTAATTCCTATTCAGAATTAAGGTCAAATAAAAAACAGGTCTGGAAGGTCCTCAAAAAAATAAAAAATGCTATCCAAATGTAATTTTATCCTTCTTATGGTAACATTTGCTAAACAAATAATGAACAAATCTACATTAAAATCTACATGTCTGATACATTCAACTTGCTATATTAACTTTATAACAAAGAGGTTTTTACCCGCTCTACAGATCGTGCCCTCTTCTTTGGCCGAGTAGGCAGCGCATCTTCCTTCGGATTGGTGTCTATTGCCCAGTAGGACCCCTAAAGGTAAAGAAATTAACTAATTATATCAATACTTAATTATATTACTATATTAATAATAATTAATTATATTAATTAATTATATTATAGTAACCCTATAACATTAAAATAATTTTAAAAAAATAATTTCCTGCTCCAAAAAGTGAACATTTAAAAAACAGAACAATGGAAAAGTGGCATGAAAAAAATTCGAATTTTGAACTGAGGAAAAGTCTATGTTAGAAAAAAGTTCTATTTTATAACTAAAGTTATTAAGGAGAAAAAAAGCCAGGAAATGACAGCAAGAATCAACAACTAGGATTACGTCAAATTAAAAAGCTTCCTCCGCATAGCAAAGGAAACAGTGAAACTAAGGCCTGTTAAATAGGAGACCATCTCTGATAGCTACTCATCTAAGAAGGATTAACACATTGGAAAACTTAATGATATAACAACAAATAATCCAATCAATAAGTGGGTAAATGAACAATACCCTCCTCAAAAGAACAACACATGGATAGTAGGTATATAAAAAAATTTTCAAGATCGTTAGCCATCAAGGAAATGTAAATCAAAACTATGTTGAGATTCTACGTTACACCATTCAGAATAGAATGATCATCAAGACTGGAAAATAAAATAAAATAAAAAGTGTAGCAGTATACACCTGTAATCCCAACACAAAGGGAAGATGAAGCAGGAGAGTTTCAAACTGAAGTCCAGCATGAGCATCTTAGCAATACTCTGTCTCAAATTAAAGAAGGGTTAGAGATGTAGCTCAATGAAAAGGCCCTGAGTTCAATCCCCAATCTTGTAATGAATGAAGTAATGAATGCTAGCAAAAATACAAAAAAAAAGAACTCTCATACATTTGTTAGTGTGAATATAAGTTAGTGTAGCAATTATGGAAATCAGTATGAAGTAAAATCTACCATTTTTACCCAGCTATATCATTCCTTAAAGTAAAATCAATATACCAGAGAACTACCTGCTTACTCATGTTTACTGTAATATAATTCATAATGCCTAAGCCGTGGAAATATTCTAGCTTCCCATCAGCTAAAGAAAAGATAAAGAGGGGCTGGGGACTTAGCTCAGTGGTACCAGTGTCTGACTTGCAAGCCCAAGTCCCAGGTTCGATCCCCAGTAACCATATACAGCAATTGTGTGTGTGTGACTCACGCCCACTAGTCATCAGTACCACATACATCCATACCGGGTGTGGTGGCTCATGCCTGTAATCCCAGCACTTGGGAGACAGAGGCAGGATAACTGCTGTGAGCTCAAGGCTTACCTGGACTACATAGTAAGCTCAGGACCAGCCTGAACCACAAAGGGACACTGTCTCAAAATAACCCCCAAAAACCCAAAAAAGCAAGAAAGGATAAAGAAAATGTGATAGGTAAACACTCAAGAGACTATTATTCAGCAACAAAGAAGGATGAAATCATGTTATTTACAAGAAATGAACAGAATCAGAGATTATCATTTTCAGCAAATTTCAGTCTTGGAATACTTTTAAAATAGGAAGAAAAATGAACAGATCACAAAAGGAAGCTTGATAAATTGGAATTCATTGAATTAAAAGCTTTTTTGTTGTTGAGAAGGAACCACCATGCCTATAAATACATAATCACAGAACAGGAGAAAATATTCACAATGCATCTCTTTTCCCTCCTGTTTTAATCCATATATGTTTTAGATAATAACTAAGGTAAATTATTAAGATGGATCATGTGACTGTCAGTAGCAGGATGGAAATTACAGTGAGATCAGCATGTAGCAGGCTCAGCGGGATAAAACAAGGTTTACTCAATAAACTCAGCCTATTCATGTCAGGCTAAAGCCTAAAGACTGAGAGAGGAGAGCTGTATTTCCATTCATTGTTATGTGTATGAAAAAGCAGCCTAGGAAGATTAATGGAATAATTTAAGTACTATCCCTGCAATTAATTGTAAATCTAGAATATACATGACATTCTTGTTTCAGAAATGTGAATCTCTTCCCTTTTCCTTCTTCCTTTATTGCATTTGTGTATTGCATGTTTGTGTGTGTACACATCCATACCTAGGTGCATGCTTGTATGTTTATGTATAAATAACTAGGCATGATAACTGAAGTAGAAAGGAACTAAGAATCAAGGCCATGTTAGTTCACAGAACATGTTTAAGTAAATGCAAAGGAACTGAAGTTATCTTCGTATACTGTCAGACCATCATGCCTTAAAATTGGAGACGAACAGCGAAAGAAATTCCAAGAACCTCATAAACACATGGAAATTGAACAACATTCTCCTGAGCAACCCATGGGTCACAGAAGAAATTAAAGAAGAAATTAAACAGTTTCTACAATTAAATAATAATGCCTATTCAACATACAGGAATGTATGGGACATAATGAAAACAGTTCTTTGAGAGAAATTCATAGAGTGAATGCCCCTACTAGGAAAACAACAAGCTCAAATAACAACCTATTGCTGAATCTTAAACTATTAGAAACAGAAAAGGAAGACAAACCCAAAGCTCCTACAAAGGAAGAAATTACAAAGATTACAAAAGAAATTAATGCAATGCAAACTAAGAGAATGATACAAAAAAAAAAAAAATCAACAAATCAAAGAGTTGGTTTTTAGAAAGAATAAAATACACAAACCGTTAGCTAGCCTTATCAAAAAAAAGGAAGGAAAAGGCTCATATCAATGCAATCAAAAATGAAAAGGAGGAGGGTTGGGGAGTTAGCTTAGTGGTTCAGGCATGTGTCTCACAAGCGCAAGGGCCCGGGTTGGATTCCCCGGTAACCACATAACAATACTGGGTGTGGAGACCCACACCCAGCAGCAACCAGTACCACATACCACAGTGCCGGGCGTGGTGGCTCACGCCTGTAATCCCAGCACTCGGGAGGCAGAGGCAGGAGGATTGTGATGTGAGTTTGAGGCTGAGCTCGGGGCCAGCCTGCACCACAAAGTGAGACCCTGTCTCAAAAAAACCTAAAAAAAAAAAAAAAAAATGAAAAGGAGGAAATCACCACAGATCCAACAGAAATTCAGAGAATAATAAACACTTTTAGAACTTGTACTCTAATAAGATGGAAAACACAGAAGAAATGGATAGATTCCTAGACACATATGAACTTCCAAAGTTCAACAAAGAAGATATAAAAATGCTAAACATCTTAATATCAATATATGACATTGAAAATGTAATTAAAAGCCTATGGACAAAGAAAAGTCCAGGTCCTGATGGATTTACTGCTGGGTTCTACAATACTTTCAGAGAACAGCTAATGTCACTACTCCCAAAATTCTTTAACGAAACTGAAAGGGAAGCAGTACTCCCAAATTCATTCCTGAAAGGAATCATTACACTGATTCCAAAAGCAGAGAAAGATCCAACCAAAAAAGAGAACTACAGGCCAATCTCCGTAATAAGCACTGTTGCAAATATCCTCAATAAGATACTGGCAAACAGAATACAGAAAATCATTAAGAACATACACTCTGACCAAGCTGGAGTCACCTCAGGGTGAAAGGATGGTTCAACATATGTAAATGAATAAAAGTAAATACACTACATTAACAGACTCAAGGACAAAAACCAAAGAGTCATCTCAATAGAAACAGAAAAAGGATTCTACAAAATCCAACACCCATTCATGATTAAAAACCTACAGAAAATTGGAATGGATGGCCTTTATCTCAAACTGATAAAAGCTATATATGAGAAACCAACAGCCAGCATCATACTAAATAGTCAAAAACTGAAACCTCTCATGCTACAATCTGAAACAAGACACAGATGTTTACTTTCACCACTCCTGTTCCATACAGTTCTGAAAACATTAGCCACAGTGACTAGACAAGAGAAAGAAATAAGAGAAATAAAGATAGGAAAGGAAGAAGTTAAACTGTCATTCTTTGCTATATAGATCTTAAAAACTCAGCCAAGAGACTACTAGACTTAATCATCAGATTTAGTAGTGTAGCCTGATCAAGGTCAACACTCAAAACTCAGTAGCCTTTGTGTACAAGAACAACAGATTCACTAAAAGAGAAATCAGGGAATCAATTCCTTTCATGATAATATACCTAAAAATGAAATATCTAGGAATCCATCTAACAAAGGAGGTGAAAGATTTATACTCTGAAAACTACAATATCCTGAAAAGTGAGAAAGAAGAGGATATCAGAAAATGGAAAGACAATCCCTTGTTCCTGGGTAGGAAGAAACAATTATCATCAAAATGGCAATACTGTCAAAAATACTAAAGATTCAATGTAACCCTGACTAAAATCCCAACAGCATATTGCACAGAGCCAGAGAAAAATAATTCAAAAATTCAACCACTCTTGTGAATAGCAAAAGCTAGGTGATAAAATCATGGCAGAGGTTATCACAAGCCCCAACTTGAAACTATACAACAAGGTCACTGTGATAAAAACAGCATGGTACTGGCAAAGAGACCTGATAATCAGTGGAGCAAACCAAAAGATTCAGAAATACCTCCACACATATTAAGCCACCTCATCTTTGACAAAGAAGCCAAACATCCTCAATGGAAGAAAGACAGCCTCTTTAACAAATGGTCCAAGAAAAACTGGGTTTCAACTTGACAAGATTAAAACTAGATCTATTTCTCCATGCACCAAACTAAAATCAAAGTGGATTAGAGCTCTAAATATTAAAACAGAAATACTACTCTTGGTATTAAACAGAAAAACTAAAAACAGGTTAGGTAGAACTCGTGGAGACACTGGCACAGAGAAAGACTTTATGAACAAAAGATCAGTAGCACAGGAACTAGCAAAAAGAATCAACAACTGGAATCTCACTAAAAAGCTTCTCTGTACAGCAAGAGAAACCACCAACAGAGCAAAAAGACAACCTATAATATGGAAAAACTTTTATGAGCTGTTTTTCAAATAAAGAACTACTATCTAGAGTATATGAAAAACTTTAAAAATCAGCTCTCCCCCCAAATTTAAAAGTCTAATTCAAAGATGGGCATCTGAAATGAACAGATATTTTTCAGATGAAGATATTAATTCAAGAGATGCAAATAAAACCAACACCGAGATTCCATTTCACTCCACAAAGATTGACTGCTATCATGAAATTAATCAACAACAAATGCTGCAGGGGCTGTGGGGAGAAAAGAACACTTCTCTACTGTTGGTGGGAATGCAGACTGGTGCAACCATTGTGGAGATTCCTTAAAAAACTAGGACCCTGGGCCGGGGAGTTAGCTCAGTGGTTCCGGCGCCTGTCTCTCGCAAGCACAAGGACCCAGGTTCGATTCCCCGGTAACCACATAACAATACTGGGTGTGGAGACCCACACCCAGCAGCAACCAGTACCACATCCACAGTGCCGGGCGTGGTGGCTCACGCCTGTAACCCCAGCACTCGGGAGGCAGAGGCAGGAGGATTGTGATGTGAGTTGGAGGCTGAGCTCAGGGCCAGCCTGAACCACAAAGCGAGACCCTGTCTCCAAAAACCTAAAAAAACAAAAACCAAAAAAACCAAAAAACTAGGACCCGAGGTCCCATTTGACCTTGCTATTCCCCTGCTAGGTATATACATGAAAGAATATACATGAAAGAATTAAAAGAATCATACCAGCAACATATGTGTACTCATGTTTATAGCAGCTCAATTTCTAATAGCTAAACTTGGGAACAGTCCAAATGTCCATGAATAGGAGACTGGATAAAAAAGATGTGCTTTTTTTTTTTTCTAAAACAGAGTGTTACTCAGCCATAAAGAAAGATAAATTAGTCATTTATACTTAAATGGATATACCTTGAGGACATACTCATAAGTGAAAAAAATAGGACACAGGGCCGGGAAGTTAGCTCAGTGGTTCCGGCGCCTGTCTTGCAAGTGCAAGGGCCCAGGTTCGGTTCCCCAGTAACCACATACAATACTGGGTGTGGAGACTCACGCCCAGCAGCAATCAGTACCATATACCACAGTGCCGGGCATGGTGGCTCACGCCTGTAATCCCAGCACTTGGGAGGCAGAGGCAGGAGGATTGTTGTGATGTGAGTTTGAGGCTGAGCTTGGGGCCAGCCTGAACCACAAAGTGAGACCCTGTCTCCAAAAACCTAAAAAAAAAAAAAAGAAAAAGAAAAAAATAGGACACAGATGTGTAAATATTGTATCTTTTTTCTAGTATAAAAAACTGAAGATGTAAATGAATGCCGACATGTATGATGGGGGTACAGAAAGGGAAAGAGCAGGTAGGGGAAAGTAAAGAAGGGAAAGAAACATTTTGATAGTTAAAAATAAACGGGGGAAGGCCGGGGAGTTAGCTCAGTGGTGCCGGCGCCTGTCTTGCAAGCGCAAGGGCCTGGGTTCGATCCCAGGCAACCACATACAATACTGGGTGTGGAGACTCACACTTAGCAGCAATCAACTCCACATACCACAATGCCGGGCGTGGTGGCTCACACCTGCAATCCCAGCACTCGGGAGGCAGAGGCAGGAGGATTGCTGTGATGTGAATTTGAGGCTGAGCTCAGAGCCAGCCTGAACTACCAAGTGAGACCCTGTCTAAAAAAAAAAAAGAAAAAAAAAAAAAAAACGGGAGAACAAAGTTTATGTATAGAGAAGGGGAAAGGAAAAAATAATAATCAAAATGTGTCACGTACAGGTACAAATTCTCAATGTTGAATGCAATCATAATGTATGTATAAAATGTACCAATAAAGTCAATTTAAAAAAAGACAACTGGCCACTAAGCATATGAAAAGAATCCTCAAAATCAAGTCATTAGAAAAATACAAATTAAAACCATAATGAGATATTATTTCATATCCAGCAGGATGGTCAGAGTTTAAAAAGATAAGTAATAACCAACTGCTGGCCAAATGTGGAGCATTTGGAACTCTCACACATTGCTATATAAATAAGAATATAAAATATGGGCTGGGGATTTAGGCCGGAGGTTCTGGCACCTGCCTTACAAGTGCAAGGGCCTGGGTTCAATCCCCAGTAACCCCATACAACAATGCTGGGCATGGCGACTCACGTCCCCCAGCCATCAGTATCACATATCACAGTACTGGGCTTGGTGGCTCATGCCTGTAATCCCAGCACTAGGGAGCAGAGGCAAGAGGATTGCTGTGAGTTCAAAGCCAGCCTGAACTAAGTGAGACCTTGTCTCTTAAATAAATAAAATAGCCCCAACTACCTTACAAAAAAGATATATAGTTTCTTATAAATTTCATTTTCTACACATCTCCTGATCACCAATTCATTTTCAAGAGAACTGAAAGCGTATGTTCGCATAAAATGTGTACAAGAATTTCCTATTTAGATAACCCCATACTGATCAATCAAGGGAAAGGGATGCAAGGATGGTTAAACATACACAAGCCATTAAATTAACAGAGCCAAGAACAAAAACCATATAGTCCTCTCAATAGATGTGGAAAAAGCATTTGATAAAGTCTAACATCCATTCATCAAAAAACTCTACAGAAGATTGTAACAGATGTCTTTAACTCAATCTAATAAAAGCCATCTATGAGAAACCAACAGCCAACATCATATTAAATGGCAAAAAAACCTGAAAGTTTTCACCTTAAAGTCAGGAATAAGACAAGGATATCCACTGACACCAATCCTATTCAATACAGTTATGGACACACTGACCAGAGCAACCAGACATAAAAGAGAAATAAAAGGAATAAAGCTAAGAAAGGAAGAAGTTAAATTACTATTATTTGAGAGTAACAAAATACTTTTACTGCAAGACCCCAAAATTCCACCAAAAGACTTCTAGATTTAATAACCAAATTCAGTAGTGAAACTGGATATAAAACCAACACTAAAAAAAAAAAACAGCATCCCTGTACACAAATAATGCACAGAGAAATTAGTGAATTAATACCTTTCACAACAGTACTAAAAAAAAAAAAAAAAGAAAAGAAATACTTAGGAGTCAATCTTACAAAGAAAGCAAAAGATTGGGGCTGGGGATTTAGCTCAGTGGTTCCAGCTACTGGCACTTGCAAGGGCAAAGGCCTGGGTTCAATCACAGAAAAAGTAAAATAATAGGATCAGACAACATCAGTAGTTATCAGGTGTGGGGATAGGTAAAGGGCTGACTAACAAAGGACAATGTAGAATCTTGTTCTAATCTTGTTCCATAGCACGTGTGTATGTGTCACACGTGCTAGAATTATACACCAAAATTACAGAGCATTTTACTATATGTAATTTTTAAAAATTGAGTTAAATATTTTTTTTAAAAAGTAATTTAAATCTGAAAAGGACAACAAAAGTCAACAACACAAAGTGTTCTTTTCAAAGAAGGCCTAACTAAAATAGAAAATACTGCAGATGTAAATAAAAAGTAGCTGCAACTAAACTGCTCTGACTAGCAGTGCAACATCAAAGGCTCTCGTACGGTACCATACTTCTGCTTCTGCAATGTTACCTCTCAGACCTAGCCCTCATTTCTAGCTAATTCAATTTTGCAAATCTTTTAAATACGTATGGTCACCTTTGGCTTTTTAACGTTGGTTAGTCTAATGACATACCTCACTTTCATAATCCATCTTTGCCTTGACTTTTCACTCACTGGCCCAAAGTAATTTCTTTACTCTTGGACCTAAAGTGACATAAATTCTTCTAATTCCTCATCCTATCTCAACTTTGTTCTGATTAGATCCTCAGCTAAATTTGGTCATGTTCTCTTCCCAGCCTTCAAATTGAGTTTCTCAGCCACTGAGCTCACTAGGTAGCCAAGGCGAGCCTCAAACTGACAGCAATTCTCCTGCCTCTGCTTCTTGAGTGCTGGGGTTGCAAGCATGAACCAATAGGCCCGCCACTGTGGTATGTGGTACTGATTGCTGGTAGGTGAGAGTCACCACACCCAGCATTGCTGTATGTGGTCACCAGGAATTAAACTCAGGATCTTGTGCTTTGCAAGGCAGGCGCTGGAACTACAGATTAAATCCGTGGCCCAAGAGTAACAATTCATCTATTCAAATCCTTAACTGGTAAAATAAAGTCCATATCAGGGTTTTTTCATTCCAATATGCTTATTTCTGTCCAGCTGAATTACTGCTTATCCTTGCATCATATTTTGTATTTTGCTGTACACACAGACACACATAAACAGTCAACCTTTTCCTAACAGAAATCATGCAGGTATTTTAAAACCTGTACATATTAAAATTACACTCATTATCTCCCTTCTTTAGGATAAATACCTATGATTCTTACACTTCCTCTCTTATTATATTTTATGTTGTCTGAAATCTCTCCAATTTTCTTACAACAAAGTGATTCAAATGAGATGCTAATGAATAATTAGTAATTTGTGAGTAAATACAGTACAATATTAACATGGCCCCCCAAAATACTCTCCTTTGAAAAGAAAGTGATGAGTCAACTGCTACTATCCTTTATGGACCACAGGACAGAAGTAGAAAAGGTCACCAGGTCAGGCGGAAATTTGAAGTTTTTTCTCCAACAATGTCTGCTTCCTCACCAATCAAGAGATTCTCATCTTCACAGACACTAAACTTTCACAATCTCTCATGCTTAGTTAATAAAGAGCTTCCCCCAACACCAAACAAAAGGTTCTTTCTTACTATAACTATAGTTACTCCCCAGGATATGAGAGTGGCCTTAAATGTCTTAGCTGTCTTCTCAGTTCTATTAAAAGTTTTATTGTTAATTATTGATGCAGTTTTTGAAATTACTCCTATGACCCTTTGGTTCCCTGCAGATTAAAGTATCATTTTTGTAAACTAGGAAAAGGGGGATAGGAGTTGAGGAAAAATTAAGCTGGAAAGTAAGGTACAGAAAGAGAATTACCTTTTTTTAAGTTTAGCTGGTGATTTATTTTTCCTAATGAGAACAAAATATTACCTTTTAGATAACTGAGAAGCATTATGTATCACAAAGCAAAAAGACAAAAACTTATAGGTAAAAAGTTAGCAAAAGCAAATAGAAATAATAAAAGAGAAGACAGAAGACTGAATTTTAAAAATGGAGATAGACTGGAGGATAGACAGAGAAAAAGAGGGTAAAACTGTGTGAAAAGCAAACTATTCCACAGCAAAAGGAACAGTCATGGATAAAAAATATGATTTCACTTTGTATTTCTTTTAGTTTCTTGTACCTATCCATGTATGTGTATTCATGTTTTTTGTTACTGTTGTTGTTTTTTTTGTTGAAACAGGTTTTACTATGTAGTCCAGGCTAGCCTTGAACTTGCCCTGTAATCCACACACTCCAACTCAGCAATCCTCTTCTGCCTCGACCTCCCAAGTCCTGGGATGACAGGCATGTGCCAGCATGCCTAGAAGCATTTCTTTTTATTTAAAACAATAATGTAGCTGTTTGAAGTGAATTTCAAGAAACAGGGGTGAATGGATTACAGAACATCAATGTATAAGAGAAGGTACCAATCTAAAGAGCTTTCATAACACAGGCTTCCTACATGAAAAATTAAGCAAGTGGAAAAACCTCTATAATTCAACAATACACATCAAGTTTATGCTGGTCTTTGTGTCTCTCTGTTAATACAAGGAAAAGGAAGCTATACACAAAAACACAGGGAAGAAGATGCTGTATAAGCTACTTCTATTTCTTGGACTTACTGAGGATAAGGCCACAGCTAGTGAAATCCTAAGGGGTAAAAAAGTCCACCCCATAACCAAGAACTGTATCCAAAAATCTACTCCCACCCCACCTTGGCTCAATGGTTTTCTCCCACTGTGGTGAGGGTGGTTTTGGAAAAGCTCCTCAAATGCCAGGGAACATTGTAATACAAAAAGAAAAAACAATTTATAAGTACCAAAACTTAACTAACATTTTGGCCTCTCTCTCAAGGAAGAATGATCTATTGGAAAAAGCATCAGTCTACAAACCAAGAAACCAAGACTTTTGATCCACTCAGCATTCATTCTAAGACTTCTGCTGTAATTACAAATGATCTTCTGGGAGACACTCAGAGAGAACTAAAAGAAATACACTTTTCTGCTGTTAGTAAACTGATAGAAACTAGAGCATAAGCCAAAAGTTTCTAACTGCCATCTCTGCCACTAACGGAGCTAAAAAGTTGCCATCCCAAAGTTAGCAAAACTAAGGAATGGAAAGAGATGTTTGTGATGATACAATTTAAGAACTTAACTCCAGTTTCTTCTAAAGTACCCCACGCTCTAATCTATATTCGGCTTTTGGGACTGCTAAGTATATTTGGCTATTATACTTGAGTTTGCTGTCCCAGCACTCTGGAGGTTGAGGCAGGAGGACCGCCAGGAGTTCAAGCCAGCTCTTGCTACACAGTTGAGTTCAAGGCCAGCCTAAAGTAGAGAATGAGACTCTGTCTCAGGGGAAACAAACAAACAAAAAAAAGGCTGAGGTTATAGCTCAGAGTGAAGGCTCTGGATTCAATCCCCCGAATCTGAGTAAGTTATTTCTTAACATCTGGCCTTAAGTTCTTTACTCTTATAAAATGGGATAGAATTCAGCATTCAAAGCATTTTTAAAGCCACAGAATTTTGCTTTCTTTTTTAAACAAAATCTCACTTTTATATAAAAAAAAAAGATTTTACTCAGATAAATGTATTTTGTAACATCAAATTCACAACATCTACCTCTACTAAAATTCATTGAGAATGGCTTAAACTTCATTTTAAGATCCAAAATGAAAGCAACTCTAATGTCATAAACATACTTCATAAGATCAAGTGATATTCACTTATGTGTCACTTATGACACAAAACTTTAAAATTAGATTCTAACAGTAAAAGTTGGACCTCTTACTAGCCTCTCAGGATTCATTTCTGTATTTTGTTTGAGTTGGACATTACTGATTCCATAATGATCAGTTACATAAGTGTGATTCCAACAGAATAATTAAGAGTACAAGTTTTCCACATCTACACTATTCCGTGATACTACTTCACTAAAAAGCTTTAACTTTCCTCTGATAGCACAAGTTTTTTTAAATGAATCTCCAATTGAGCAAAAATTATACAATACACTTACAATACACATGTTCGTTAATTTTTCATTTTCATTATTTTAATCCATTTAAATATCAAATTGAAACTAAATGTTTATAGAACTCAATTAGCTTTCACAGATTTATAATAAAATATTTTTCACTCTGATTCATAAACACAATGAAAAAGTATTATGAGAGATATATTAAAATTCTAATTCTCTTTACTAACAAGCTTGCATTAAAGGGCAAAAATTTTGTCACCAACTATTGTCACACCTCACTAAGTTACAAGGATAGACAAAAATATAAGGCTTGGGATAATCTATCCTGTCTTACCGATAAGCACTTGATTGTGCAGATTACAGAAAGTGCTATAAAACATTACTGAGGAGCGTCTGCTTTAGTATAGAAATGAATAGTTCTCTGCCTATAATCTCAAGAAGTTAACAGTCTGGTGGAGGGCCTAATATATTTGTACAACAAAGATGTCTCAGGGCCACTGTGCAAGCAAGTGGCTAAATATTGAATAAAGTACATATTATCACTATAACCTCATACATTTAGATTTTAACCTAAGAGCAATGAACAGTGAAGAATGGAGAGTGCAGAAAGACACACTATATAATTAACATACTTAACATATTTAAAAGATTGACAATTACTATGTGAAAATAACTATAACCTGGAGGGAGCAAGTCCAAAAACAGAGACCAATTAGAAACTACTTTGGGCTGGGGATTTAGCTCACATGGTACCATGCCTACCTAAGCCCAAAGCCCCAAATTCAATCCCAAGTGCCATCAAAATAAAACTACTATAAAGATGATAAGGCTACAGAGTAACAGGCACAACAAAGAGAACAGCACACTCAACTGAGGTCTGGAGAAATAAAAAGGCTTCAGAGAATTAATGTGATAGCTTTAGCATGAAAAAAAGTCCAGGCCAGGCAAATACAGAAAAAGATGCAAAGTTATATCAGAGAAACTTCAGACGTTCTTCACAGTGAGCCACAGAGTAAATTACAGCCTGAATGGTAACACTGGGAAAATGAAACACGGTATTTTATAACACAGTAAACATCTCTAGGACAGTGAAGAGGTTCTTTTAAGCAGGTTGTCAACTAAATACTCTTGAGCTTTAGAAACCAAACCACTTTACCAACTTAAAGCCACATTATAATTGACACAACTACTCAAACAAAGAAAAATGTCTCTGTAGATAAGGTGCTAAAACTGTCATGGTGGCATGAAATACATGGAATCAAGAAGAAAACGCAGCTACTAAGAAAACAATACTAACAGAGAAACAATTTTATTTCAAAGTCAGAATATATTCCTTTTGCAAATCACACACAAATCCGTCCCTTATAGGTAATAATTAACAGATTGTGGTTCCTGATAAGCAATTCAAACACCATACTAATTTAATGCACAAAACTTAGAAAAGCAATCAAAGACTAGAGAGCACAAACAACAAATGACTAGCTCTAGCAAGATTCCTCTTGCTTACAAAGCAAACTTCCTAACTAGTTAGTCTTTGAAGAATACCAACTAAGACAGAAGTAGAATAGGGTAGGGGATGACTTGCTATTTCATAAAAATTCCTGATCAATGAACTATACAACTTCTTGATTCAAACATGAGCGGAGACATATAGAAAAATCCAGTTATTTTGTTTTTAAGAAAATGAGTCCTACCTTTCCGGGATCATCCTTGGATCGAGGCACTTTAAGGAAACATTTGTTGAGTGACAGATTATGTCGTATGGAATTCTGAAATTAAAGGAGAAAAGTCACTGGGTCAATGGAATCCAAAAGTCCCATCTTTATAAACAGAATCAGAAACTTAAATATTTCTATACATTATAATATAATTACAAAAGGAATAAGCTTTTTAAAAAATAAGCTTCAAATTTAAACTTTTCTGACTTCAGATTACAAATACTGCAAAGGTAAATAATTTCTAGTGGATTCCATAAAAGTGCAATATATATGGTATTTTCAATGTTAAGACCATTTAGTAAGGCACAGAGATGCCTATGATGTAATGTTAAATATTAAGTACTAAATACAAAATTATATACACACCATGCTCAAACTAGAATGTAAAATGTTTTAAGTTATTTGGTTTGGGATTTTAGGTGATTAACTTTTATTTTTTTTTTTTGAGACAGGGTCTCGCTTTGTGGTTCAGGCTGGCCCTGAGCTCAGCCTCCAACTCACATCACAGCAATCCTCCTGCCTCTGCCTCCCGAGTGCTGGGATTACAGGCGTGAGCCACTACGCCCCGGCACTGTGGTATGAGGTACTGGTTACTGCTGGGTATGAGTCTCCACACCCAGTATTGTATATGGTTAATCAGGGATTGAACCCGGGTCCTTGCACTAGCAAGACAGGCGCCAGAACCACTGAGCTAAATCCCCGGCCCTAGGTGATTAACTATTGTCTTTTTATTTCTTTTTAACTTTCCTGCTAGGTCTAAATAGTCTACAAGGCAAAAGTATTACCATCTTTTATTCAGTTTTATAAAATGTTAAAGCTGGTGCATAGCTAAGTGGATGAGCACCTACCTAGCATGCACACCTCTAGCACCACAAAGGGAGGGGGCGCAATTAGGTTCCCATTACATTTGTAGGAAAATACACCAGAGGGGAGGATGCAGCAGGAGGACAAGAGAGACCACCTAGTACCCTAAATGTGCCGGAAAAGAGTAAACAACTTGGGTGACAGGAAAATGTCTTTGGAAACCTCAAGAATCTCTGAAAGAAAAAATCTCTTCATGAAAAAATGGGATTTCAATTCTTACAAAAAATATTCAGTCTACATCTTCTCATTTAAATGCTGCATAGTTTATTCTCACATACTACTGTCTGTTCCCAAAGGGCCAAGGATTTGATGGAGAGGAAATTCAAATGGATTTAACCCATTTTTTATAGGTATATCGTTTGGGGTTATTTTACTTTTTAATATAAAATTCAGAAGTCTAAGAATATCTGTAGTAAAACTTCCCTCTCACAAGGGCATTAATAGAACTTAAAAAGTTTCAAAAGGTATACAAAGACTAAAAATGCAAGCCTATCTTATTACCAAAGTAGAAATTTAAAACTTTTAAATGGGAATTCTACCTGGCTTGGGATAAAAGCAGCTACAAAATATAATGCTCCTTCTTCAAAAAATACAAAAATCCTATGTAAGTTAAAAAAAAAAAAAAGTACCTATTTTTGAGCACACCACAGAGCTCAAGTTGAAAGGCAGCCAAGCAAACTACATTCCAAAGAGGGAAAAGGGTATTCAAGGAGAAACTGGACACTCAGGCTATCTTACCTTTGGCAGAGAATAGAAAAAAGAACTGACTACCATTAAACGGGTAAAAAGAAGTTAGCTAAAAATTTAATGGCCAAGAATGGGCTAGTAAATCAGTTTAGGGTAATGAGGGCTCCAAAAACAAGGTAAGTTCTATGCAGCTATCCTCCAGTAAGCCTTTACCACGTGGTCATTGGAAAGACTGGGATAAGGAGGAAACCAAGCAAGTCTCCCTTAGTAATAAAGCTGGAAGATGTGATGGTCAGCAGAAGACTGGGGGTAAAGAAGCAACTAAGTCTACCATCTTCCAAATTTTACAAAGAAAAAACAAAAACTTCACAATTTTCAGTAAGAGGCAGCAAAATCCTTCAACCATAAGACTCTGACAAAGATTCATTATTTTTCAGGGAAAAATAAAAACACAACATTTCTGCCTCTAGAAAAGAATAGGAAACCCTTTCCCAGGACACATATGAAGAGCTACTAATGTGAGAGAAAAGGCAAAACTAAAATGTTTTTAGCTCTGACAGAGGTATGGGAAACACATTCAGCCCAGGATCCTGTACTTAAACCAGGCAGAGGTCTGCTACCAAAAGGCATGGTACAAGAAACTCCCACCTAACAGCAACTACAGCAGACACATGGTTAGTTTGGGCTGAGAGAAACACAGGAAAAAAAACTCATCACCAAGTTCAGGGCCCTGTATAAGACGGGATTGGACTAACAGAACAAAGAAACTCCTTGCTCCTATCAACAACTTAGCTACCTAGCTCTGGGGAACTGACAGAGAAGCTAAAGCATTTAGACAGTCCTCCTGGGTCAAAGTGGGAAGACAATTAAATGCAATGAGATGGAAAATGAAAAAAAAAAAAAATCCTACAGCATCCAAGCTTCGCACCAAGCACAAAGTTAACAGGAATCTAATATTAGAAGAACGCAATAGTACACTAAAATCAAAGACACTACTCAATTTTAGCTCAAGTACTGACAGACTGACTCAACTCCCTGCAATGAATGGACTAAGGAAAAGATGTTTGTCCTTTTACAAGTAAAAATGCTATTGGCTTCCATCTTTCTCATTTTCTGCACATGTATCTGCTACTCAGTCAAAAAGTATAAGGTTTGGTGATTTAGCTCTGTGGTGCTATGCCTGCCTAATAAGCACAAGGTCTTGAGTTCAATGCCAGGTACTGGGGGAAAAAGTGTTAACACATGACTGGGGATGTAGCTCAGTGGTAGAATGCTTGCCTAACATTCACAACATTTTTGTGCCCTAATACTAGAAAATAAAGAAAAGTATAAGACACAGAAAAGAAAAGAAATTCCACTGTCTGGAGATAATCAATAAACCCAAGTGAGAGAGACCACTTGGGTGTTACAGATCCATCAAACAAAAACTTTAATATGATGAACATGTGAAGGGATCCAGCAGCAAAAATTGGGTAACTTGCATAAGAGAATGGGAATTTCAGCAGAAGCATGGAAGGAGACAAATATAAACAACAAATAAATCCAAGCAAAGATTAGTAATTCCCAGCTAGAGGTGTAGCTAAGTAGACCAGTGCATACCAAGTCCTAGGTTCAATTTGTAACCCTGCCTCCAATTCCAAAAAAGATAAGAAATTTCTTAAATAGACTCACTGGTAAACTGGACATAACTGAGAAAGGCTTGGAGAACTTGCAAACAGATCAGCACATGATGCATGCATGTGTATCCCAAGACTTTAATAAAAAAGTTCATCCTGGAATGAAGGGACAATACGTGTAATTTATGTTTGAGGAGAAAGCAAAGAGAATGACAGAATGAAAATCTACAGAAATAAAAAATTTTTTAAGTAATACAAGACATCAACCCCATATGCAAGATTTCTAAAGAATACCAGGCATCGAGCAGAGTAAGTTAAAAATGCACACCCAAAGGCCACATGTGTTGCTCAATGATGGTACTTGCCTAGCGTGTGTTTGATCCACAGCACCATGTGCCCCCAAAACACTACTGATTCCTATATTCATTATAGATAAAATGCTAAAACCCAAGATGAAGAAAACACCTCAAAGGCAGCTGAAGATTAAAAAAAAAAAGATCTTGTATAGAGGAATAAAGATAAGAACTGGACTTCTTTAAAACTGTGCAAGCCAGAAAACAGTGGAATGATGTCTTAAAATACTAAAAGGTGGAAAGAGTATGAATTACATGAAATGAAAACATATCTAAAATCAAAGCAAATTAAAGACTCACATATATACACACAAAGCTGACACAATTAATTTCCTGTAGTACCCGCTGGCTGACAATTTTATAAGGAAGTTCTTTGGGCATAAGTATGAAGCCAAATGGAAACCTCGATCTACAAAATTAAATAGCATCCCAGAAATGGTAGAAGAGAAGGTATATTTTAAAAGTATCTTCTCTTGCTTGTAATGGCTTTAAGAAATAACTATATAAAGCAAATGTAGCCAGGCACAGTAGGGCACATCTATAATCCCAGTACCAGGAGGCTAAGACAGGAGGGATCTTAAGATTTGAGCTCAGGGCCGGGGATACAGCTCAGTGGTTCCGGCGCCTGTCTTGCAAGCACAAGGACCTGGGTTCAATCCCGGGTAACCACATAACTATACTGGGCGTGGAGACTCACCCCAGCAGCAACCAGTACCACATACCACAGTGCCGGGTGTGGTGGCTCACGCCTGTAATCCCAGCACTCAGGAGGCAGAGGCAGGAGGATTGCTGTGATGTGAGTTTGAGGCTGAGCTCAGGGCCAGCCTGAACTACAAAGTGAGATCCTGCCTCAAAAAAACCTAAAAACAAAAAGATTTGAGCTCAGCCTGGGCAACTCTGAAAGACCTTGTCTGAAAAGGGATGTAGCTCAGTCCTGGCTTCATTTCCCTCTACAGGGAGGGTGGAGTTAGGAGGGAGACAAGGAAGAGGGGGAGCAGAAGGGGGAGAAGGAGAGGGGGAGAGAAGGAGGTGGGAGGAAGGAAGCAAATATTATAAATCATACGATTACAGATCTGTGCCGGGGTTGGAGCTCACTGGCCTCCACGTCGGAAGAGCGCCCAGGGACTGAGTTTAGCAGCAGGCGACTTTGGAAACGGCGGCTGCGCCATCAAATCCACACCGGGGCTGGAGCTTGCTGGCCTCCAGGCCCATGCCGGAAGAGCGCCCAGGGATTGAGTTTAGCAGGTCAGAGTCTGACTTTCTCTACAGCAACTGCAGAAGCACAGCCAGTCACCTTGTATTGGTGAGTAGGTGGGCCTACTGGAACATCAGCCAGTACCACTGCAGCTGCACAGGGCCTACAGCCTACTGGCCTCCAGGCAGACTGCACAAGTGAGCCCAGAGACTCTGTATTGGTGAGCAGGCGAGCCCATTGGAACCTCAGGCAGCGCCATTGTAGCAGTGCAGGAGCCAGAGCCTTCCTGCCTCTAAAGCAGACGGGAGAAGCTGTTCTGACTGTACTGATTGAGAGCCTCATATGGTGTGCCAGAACAAGGGGTTTTTCTTTAGGTCCCAATACAGACTGTAAAGAACAACCCAGGAAACACTGATATTTTAAGGTTCCTAACTATTAGGAGGAAAGAGACTTGAAACAAACATGCCAGAAAACAGGGCAGGTACAAAGCCAAAAACAACAGCAACAACAAAAACACAGAGACGAGGAAACACTCAAAGTCTCAGATACAAAGATCCTCACCTTAAGGTAACACAGGGGAAAGGGAAATAGAGAAGTTTGAAGGCCAGTCTCCAGGGTCCTCGGAAATGGTAACCAAAGCAGATCTAGTAAAATACAAATCAGAACTGATCTCTGAGATGAAAGCAGAGATATTGGACACTGTCAACATGATTAATGAAGCTAAAGAGGAAATCATTGAGTTGACAGAATCCAAGATAGCAAAAGCAATGGAACCTTTTAAACACCTACAAGCAGAAGCCCAGGAAATTAAGAAAGAAAATGAAAGTTTGCACAATAGAATGAATCTGGTAGAAGACCGAATTTCAGAAGACAGGATCTCAACCAATGAACTGGAAAAGGCATAATCTATGGAAAAAAGCAAGCAATAATGAAAAGTCAATCCAACAGCTCCTAGCTGATTCAAAGAAGAATAACATAAGATTGATTGGAGTCACTGAGGAAGTGGGAGACAATGCTAAAGGCATCAAAAAGCTATTCACATAGATAATGGCAGAAAACTTCACAGGAAAAGGTAAAGAATTGGACATACAAATATATGAAGCATACAGAACGTCACATGCCCATGACATGAAAAAAATCTACACCTAGGCATATAATCATAAAAGTTCCAGATATCCAAAAAAAGAATGAAATACTGAAAGCAGCCAGAGAAAAGAAAACAGTTACATTCCAAGGGAAGCCCGTCAGGATCACAGTGGACTTCTCAACTCAAACACTCAATGCAAGAAGAGCCTGGAGTGAAGTCTTTCAAGCCCTAAAGGAAAACAACTTCCAACTCAGACTAATGTATCCTGCAAAACTAACCTTCAAAATTGATGGGGAAATAAGATACTTCCATGACAAAGAACACCTGAAAAACTTCACAAATACGAAACCTGTGCTCCAAAACATTTTAAAGAATATCTTGGAGAAAAATAAGGAAAGTTACAAATCCATGAGACCTAACCAAGTCAACCCATGGGACCAAACAAGAAACTGATGGGAAAAGGGCAAAAGTAGAATAACACAGCCAAGAACAGGAAAACATGGCAGCACTAAATTTACCTGTATCAGTCATAACCATTAATGTCAATGCACTCAACGCACCAATTAAGAGATACAGACTGGCAGAGTGGATCAAAAAGCAAGATCCTACAATCTGCTGCATACAAGAAAAACACCTAATTCAGAAAGAAATCCATGGACTGAAAGTAAAGGGATGGAAAACAATACTCCATGTGACAGGAAACAGCAAGAAAGCAGGAGTGGCGATTTTATTTGCAGACAGAAAAGACTTCAAGTCAAAGCTGATAAAGAGAGATAAAGATGGACACTATCTTTTAGTTCAGGGAAAAATCCAAGAGACAGAAATCACAATCTTAAATATCTATGCTCCAAATTCTAATGCACCCAACTATATAAAACAAACATTAACGGACTTGAAAAACCAGATAAACTCCAATAAAATAATAGTAGGGGTCCTCAATACCCCACTGTCACAAAGAGACAGATCGACTGGACAAAAAGTCAACAAAGAAATCCTTGAGCTCAACCAGACTCTTCAGCAAATGGACTTAATAGATGCCTACAGGGTATTTCATCCCACAAAGTCAGAATTTACATTCTTCTCAGCTGCTCATGGATCATTCTCCAAAATAGACCATGTGCTCATCCACAGAACAGGTTTAAGCAAATATATAGGGACTGAAGTTATCCCTGTATACTGTTGGACCATAGTGCCCTGAAATTGGAGCTGAATAGCAAAGGAAAACTCAGGATCTTCACAAACACACAGAAACTGAACAACACTCTGCTGGGTCACAGAAGAAATTCAGCAGTTCTTACAACTAAACGATAACCCCAGTACAACCTATAGAAATTTATGGGACACAATGAAAGCAGTTCTATGAGGAAAATTCATAGTAGTAAAAGTCTACATCCGGAAAATGGAGCAAGCTCAAATAAACAATTTAATGCTGAACCTCAAGCGACTAGAAAGAGAGGAGCAAACAAACCCAAAGCTCGCACTACTCAAGAAATGATAAGGATCAGGGCAGAAATTAATGCAACAGAAACCAAGAGAACGGTTCAAAAAAATCAATGAATCGAAAAGTTGGTTCTTTGAGAGGATAAACAAAATTGATAGACCCTTAGCCAACCTCATTAAACAAAGGAAGGAAAAAGCTCATATCTATGCTATTAGGAATGAGAATGGAGAAATTACTATCAACCCAGAGGAAGTCCAGAGGATAATAAACACCTACTTTGAAAATTTATACTTCAATAAAAAGGAAAATGTAGGAGAAATGGATAGATTTCTAGACACATATGAACTCCCAAAGCTGAATAAAGAAGATATAGGAATGTTAAATACCCCAATAACAATCTATGAAATTGAAAATGTAATTAAAAACTTGCCAACAAAGAAAAGCCCTGGACCTGATGGTTTTACTGCTGAATTCTATAAAACTTTTAAAGAAGAGTTAGTGCCTCTACTTCTGAAACTCTTCAATGAAATTGAAAGGGAAGCAGTACTCCCAAACTCATTCCTGGAAGCAACCATTAGAAAGACCCAACCAAAAAAGAGAACTACAGGCCAATATCTCTAATGAACATCGATGCAAAAATCCCAATAAGATCCTGGCAAACAATACAGAGAATTATGAAAAAGATTATACACCCTGACCAAGTTGGATTCATCCCAGGGATGCAAGAACGGTTCAACATACATAAATCAATAAATGTTATACAATATATTAATAGGCTTAAGGACAAAAATCATATGGTCATCTCAATTAATACAGAAAAAGCATCTGACAAAATACAACACCCATTTATGTTCAAAACCCTACAGAAGATTGGAATAGATGGTCTGTATCTCAAACTAATAAAAGCTATCTATGAGAAACTATCAGCCAGTATCATACTAAATGGTCAAAAATTGAAACCTTTCACACTAAGATCAGGAACAAAACAAGGATGTCCTCTCTCACCACTTCTGTTCAATATAGTTCTGGAAATATTAGCCATAGCAATCAGGCAAGAGAAAGAAATAAAAGGAATAAAGATTGGAAAAGAAGAAGTTAAACTGTCATTATTTGCTGATGACATGATACTCTATCTAGAGGATCCTAAAAACTCAATTAAAAAACTGCTGGACCTAATCGCCAATTTTAGCCACGTAGCTGTTTATAAGGTCAACATTCAAAAATCAATAGTCTTCGTATACACAAACAGTAGACCCACTGATAGAAATTGGGGAGTCAGTCCCTTTCACAATAGCACCCCCAAAAAATAAAATATCTAGGAATCAATCTAACAAAGGAGGTGAAAGACCTCTACTCTGAAAACTATAGCACTCTGAAAAAGGATATAGAAGATGATATCAAAAAATGGAAAGACATACCTTGCTCTTGGGTAGGAAGAACCAATATTGTCAAAATGGCTATACTCTCAAAACAGATTCAATGCAATTCAATGCAATCCCAATTGAAATCCCAACAGCGTATTTCACAGATCTAGAGAAAAAAATCCAAACTTTCATCTGGAACCACAAAAGACCTAGAATAGCTAAAGCAGTTCTAAGCAACAGGGACATGGTAGGGGGCATTATAACTCCAAACCTGAAACTATACTATAAAGCCACTGTGATAAAAACTGCATGGTACTGGCAAAGTAACAGACCTGAGGATCAATGGAGTAGACTAGAAGATCCAGAAACTACTCCAGATACACTCAGCCACCTCATCTTTGACAAAGGAGCCAAAAATCCTCAATGGACGAAAGATAGCCTCTTTAACAAATGATGTTGGAAACCTGGGCTTTAACTTGCCAAAGACTAAAACTAGATCTAACTCTTTCACCGTGTACCAAGCTAAAATCAAAGTGGATAAGAGATCTAAACATTAAAACAGACACTCTAAACCTGTTGCAAAACAGGTTAGGTAAAACTATCAAAGACATTGGCTTAGGGAAAGACTTCATGAACAAAACTTCTATAGTACAGGAATTGGCTGAAGAAATCAACAAATGGGACCTCATTTTTTAAAAAAGCTTCTGCACAGCAAAGGAAACCACCAACAGTGCAAAAAAGGCAACCAACAATGTAGGAAAATATCTTTACCAGCTGTTCCTCAGACAAAGGGCTATTATCTGGAATATATAAAGAGCTCCAAAAAAATCAGCCCACCCCAAATTTAAAGACCCAATTCAAAATGGGCATCTGAAATGAACAGATATTTTTCAGAGGAAGAAAAGCAGCTAAGAAGCATATGAAGAAATGTTCAATATCATTAGTCATTTGAGAGATGCAGATGAAAACAACAATGAAATTTCATCTCACTCCATATAGAATGGCTGCCATTTCAGATTCAGTCAACAGCAAATGTTGGCAAGGCTACGGAGAAGGAACCCTTCACCACTGTTGGTGGGACTGTAGACTCGTACAACCCCTGTGGAGATCAGTTTGGAGATTCCTGAAAAAGCTAGGATTGAAGATCCCATTTGACCCAGCCAGTGCCCTGCTAGGTATATACATAAAAGAATTAAAAGACTCATATCACAGTGACGTATGTGCACCCAAGTTTATAGCAGCCCAATTTGTGATTGATACATCTTGGAAACAACCCAAGTGTCCATCAACTGGAGACTGGATAAAAAAAGCTGTGGTTCTTCTACAGAATGGAGTATTACTCTGCCATAAAAAATGATAAGTTTAAATCATTTATACTTAAATGGACATACCTTGAGGATATCTTCATAAGTAAAACAAATAGGTCACAGATAGGTACATATCACATCTTTTCTCTGATATGAGAAAATAAAGATGTAAATGAGTCCTAGAATTGTATGTTATATATTGTGAAATAGAAAATGCTCAAAGTAAAATAGGGTGACGGGGGAAAATAATGAGATTATAACAAAAAAGTAAGGAAACAAATTTTATGTATATGGGGGGGCGGTAGGGTGGGTAGGGCTATGGGAAAAAATGAGAAGTTGTGTCTCATATTGGTACAAATCCCTATGGAGTGCAATCATGATGTATACATGTAATGTACCAATAAAGATTAAAAAAAAATCATACGATTACAATGTACATAAAGGTAAAATGTTCCCCACAAAAGATGAATCAAAGGATTAGGAAGAATAATTTATATAAAATGCTTACACTGTTCAAGAAATGGTTTATATTATTTGGGTGGAGGGGAGTAAATTAAAAGATTCTCCAAAGGACTATTTCTGGGCCCCTCAAAAATTCTTAAATTGAAATCAAATCCTCAATGTGATAACATCTGGAAGTAGGGCCCTTGGAAAGTAGCTGAGTTATGAGGTTATCCTGATGAAAGAGATCAGCACTTATACTAGGTGAGACTATAACAAGACAGACATCTATGAACCAGAGAGTAGGCCCTCCTTTACTACAACCAGTACATTAGCTTCAGTCAGCAACTCTATCGGGTCCTTGATCTTGGACTTTCCACCCTCTAGGACTGTAAGCAAGAAATGTTTACTGTTTGTAGGCCACTCACTCATTCTACGGTTTTTTGTTATAGCAGCCTGAACAAAGTTAATAAATCTCTAAAAAGTGTGAAAAGAAAATCATTAAAGGTGGATATAAAATGGAATAATAAATACTGAATTCAAATCTAGAAGATAGGTTAAAAACAATCAGACAAACTGGAATTAATCCACCCATCTAAAAGTTCAAGATGGGAAATAAAAACAAATCAAGATAGAAATAAAAATAAACCAAGATGGTCAGAAAAAAGAGCTATAATTTTGTAAATGGTTCAGTGTGGACTCATCAGGAGAAGAACAAATCTATATACAAAGAACAAATCTCCTCTTGGTCTTTCTCCTCTACAAAAAGGCCCAATGTTGGAAAATTTCAGATTTCTGCCCTATGTCCTTTTTCCATTTCTGAATTTGTTTGGTCAATAACCACCAACGTCACCTAAATCTAGCTGGATAGTAGTAGTGAGAAAGTGTATCACACATCTTTCTCCTGAGTTCCTAATAGGATGTCCAACCATCAACTGAACATCTCCAGAAATCTTTTAAACTCAATGTGTTTCAAACTATACTCAATCTTTAGGTCCACTGTGATCTTCCAGTTTTCCTTCTGTTTAAAGAAGCTCATCATATTATTGTTCCAGTCAGGACCTGTGAGACAACCTTACTCCTTTTTCCTTGCTATCTGAAACAAATCACAAAATCTCATAAGCTTTATCTGAGATACACCTATTTTGTTGCCGGCGACTGTTCGCGGTGTAAGGTCTGGGATCGCCGAAGACAGGAATGAACGGAGTCGGAATGGACAGACAACACACGAACACAAGAGAGGTTGTGATGTTGTTGTAAATTTACTAGGCCTTTTGTGTTCTTTTTATATATGATTTTTTGGCTTTGTAAAATAAGGGTGATTGTTATAGGTTGACAAAAGTTTAAGGAAAAAACAAGAACAGAAACAGAGCAGTGATTAATCATTTTGACATTGTGTAAGGTCGTGTGAGACAGTGATGATTTTCCCATGACCGTAAAAATCCTAGTAGATCAGTGTGTTTTGTACATAACTTTTCTAAGGAAATGGATCTTTGTTATTTCTATAACCTTGTTCCCATAGATTTTATGTAAACATTAATTTATTTTTTTGTACTTGTTGATGTATTTTTGTCAGGTGGCCATGTTATTTTTATTTTAGCTGAGACTATTATGTCTAATAAGGTGTTTTCTGTTTATGTTATTTTTGTTTGGTGAGAAAGCACAGAACAGTTCACAGGGAAAAACAGAATAGTTTAGAAGGGAGAAAGTGGCTTGTTTTTACATACTGTTGGGCTAACTGTGCGCCTCCTGGCGAAGCATACTCAACTCAGGTTCTAGGCCTGGGGAGCCTCAAGCCTTAAGCACAGGGGTCTTCTGCCCGGGACCCCAGTCCCTATTTTGTCACGCCTTATTTGGCGGGGGCGTGGCATTTTGTATTTGTGTTTACTATCTCAGTCCAGGACACTAGCCTTAGTAAGAGTAATATAACAGCTTCGTTCCAACTTGTTCCTTCTCATCTCTTTGTCCCTCCAATTCTATCATTCTTTCTTATTCTGTAGGTAGTTATGTCTTTACAATGCAAACTTGATACTACTCCTCTCATTAAACCTTTCAATAACTTCTCACTGCACTTTAGAATAAAAAACCCTGTCTACATTTACCTTCTCTAACGTTCTCTCTTATCTTCTAAGTTTTCTATGAATTGATACATCTATAGAAATTACTGGCCCTAGTTTACTCTACCCCTTCAGTTAAATGAATGTACTTTGGATATGCTTTTAGTTTAAACATCAGTTATTCTGGAAAGGCCTTTCTGATAGTTAGACTTAGGTGAGATTGTACTCTACTATACTTTATCATCCTGGATTTATCAATGTAGAACCCAAAATACAGTATTTTTCACATGACAATCACAAATCTGTTGAAAAAAATCAAGGGTATATTTATAAAATAAAAACAATCAGAGATACACATACATCCTCCCTACCTACAGAAGTTACTTTAAGCCTCACGATTTTGATGATCACTATTACCAATAGCCCCAAGAAAAGAAGTTCAGAACAAAGATTAGAATCATCCATGATAACTTGGAGAAAAATGGTTGGGTCAAACTGCGTGTAGCTTGGCCTTGAAAATCCCCAAAAGTAATTTCACAGAAGACTCCACATGTATTTCAATGCAGACTCCAAGGACCCAACCAAAGTGGTTAATGAAAAACTGCTAGATTTTTAATTGGGAATCTGAATTTTAAAAGCATTCTAATTGATTTTTGTTATAATGAGTTAATCTGGTACTTCCAATCCAATCAACCACTACATACCTACCTATACCTTTCTTCTCCCATTCTGTCATGGTTCAATATATGTACTCAATATATGTACTAATACCAATATATGCATTAATTTGTTCTATGTTGTCTGGGATATAGCAGCATAAATCACTGCTAATCCGTTCCTCTTTTCTAACTTTTCTTAGGTATGAGAAATACAGAATAACTTAGTAAAGTAGTAACTGAGATAAGATAGAAGAAAGGAGAAAGAAAATTATAACTTTAAAATTGCCCTCTTAATACATTCCTGCCAGCCTGAATTACGCATGGGACAGCATGGGACAGTCCTGCTTATACCACCAGTGGTTCAGAGTTGCCTGGAAGCAAGACATGAATTATGGCCACACAGTGAACATGTCAAGAGAACTGCAGCTTTAGGACACAATCAAAGTTACCTAAGTTTACAATGCTTGCTTTCTCCTTCAAGGAAACTTACTCCAAAAATTCCTAAGGGTCTTAGAGATACAATAAGCACGTAAATTAGATCCATGCTTTTCACCTGGAAGTGAGCCTGTGTTTTCCCCGCATACTACAGATTCACAAACCCCAAAGACTACCATCCTCAAGGAACCAGAACCACAGAGGTTAGCATGTCTCTGAACTTCAAATATATGAAGTTCGCATTCTGATCTAGCCCAATAAGTAAGTAAACTGACAGACCCTAGAATACACATTTCAGCCCCACCATATGGCACTTCACACTCTTAAGCACCTACATTCCCTTCTAAGTGTGTACTTCTTTTTCTGCCTAATATATCTTCCTATGCTTCTCAAAGACACAACTCGCAATTCCCTTCTGTAAGAAACTGTAAGTTAATGAACCTATAGCCTGCCCTATGGATGTGTGAGGTGAGGTCCCATCTTCTTTCTGGGAACTTCCTTAGGCCTGTTCTGATGAGATCCTTTGGTGGTCAGGCTGTTGATTTTGATTAAGTACTGAACATTTTACTTTCCTTTTAACACTCTGCCCTCTATATACCTTTCTCTATAATTCAGTGTTCCTTTTCAGTGGCCAAAGACTCGGAAAAATGAGTGCTTACGCATAAAAGTGCTTAAGATGAGCGAGCCTGCTCCCTTTAAGCAGAAATGGAAGAAAGAGGTGCTAGGGGTCAAACAATTTAAAAACTTGTCCTTCCAGGGAGGCACATGCACTGTCCACCCAGTGTCTAGAGCAAACTTTTGCACAAAGAAATGTGAAAGCTAATCCTGAGACACTGTATGAGGCAATTAACCTTACAGTAACAGTTTGTCTGAGACAGAAATTTCCAAACATACATTTTTGGCTCAAAGGAAATCTTTTAACCTGATCTTTTTAAGTCTTGTAACTCTTTCCTCTTTCTTTCACTCTCCAAAAACTGCCTAAATTGTCATAGTTTCCTTTCTAGGATGGTTAGAGGAATCTACTGTATCATGCAAATTAAATAAGACACCTGAGGGATAGCGGACACTGTCTTTGATGCTTGACTGGGTCTTCTAAGAGAAACTATTAGGAACCCACATTTTTTTTTCTTCTTACATGAAGCTCTTCCCCCATTTCCACTGTCCTTCATGCTCTTCCATTCTAGACCTCTTATCTGTTTCTAGTCCTTTTACAGGAAACTTAAATCACTTAACTCTGTGTTCCTAAAGGGGCGGGCAGTAAAGTGAATAACCAAGCTGAAATAACACAGGCAATTAGGGTGTGGCAAAGCTGGCAGGACCTTAAACTACAAGATCTTAAGATACATGTGTAAAACAGTCCCCAAAGCCCTCACGTGGACTACTAGTCAGTCTGAGGGGTGGGTTCCCAGGACCCCCAGACATTTTCAGGATTTTCCTTGAGACATGGACAGTATAAAAGGGCACGGATGCCAAGACAGCTGACTACCATTTCTTTCCTCATGATAGCCCACCCTGCTTTTTCCAGTGTTCTTTTGTCTTGCTTTTTCCTTTTACTTGAACCAAGCACACTCTGAAGATCCAGTTTCTCTCTCACTCTTTGCATTTACTTTCTCAAATAAACTTTGTCATTGCTTTTTGATCTTTTCATTCAGTTTTCTTCTTCGGGACAAGACCTAGAATCCAACTCCAGGAGAAGCAGCACGAACTCAAAAAAATACCATCTAATTTGTGAGCCACTTTTAGAAAGAGCTCCATGATAACATAAGTAGCTAACATGTGGGCCAAAAATGTTTCCACCAATGCAGACAGTGATGGGGGGGAGGGGCTCTTTCCCTGACAGAGGCTGACACATCTATTGCTGGCACTATGAGAAGGAAATGAATCACAACTGCCTTCTCCTCTTCACAGCAGCTGGGTATCCACCCACTGGCCACTCCTACCCCACTTACTGTACCACACCATTCAAGAAGGATCCAAACTTCCACCAATCAACCAATCAAGGTCTGCTGAGGTGATATCCTGTGTAAGGCAAGGAATACACAGGGCCATGCCCCAGGGATACATGCCCCAGTAGTGACCTGCAAGACAGAAAGGCTTGGCACCACACAGAGGCGGTGAAGGGGAAACTGGGAATGTTGTTGGCAGTGATGCCACGCAGCACAGTGGATGCAGTGAGAATGCAGTCTGTCCAAGACAAAGTCCAGTGCTGCAAAAGTAGCATGCTGGTTTCCTGGGTCCTAGTTCCCTTTTGTCTACTACTTTCCAGAGTCTTCCCTAGACTCTCTTGTCACTTCGTTTTTTCTCATCATTTTTTCTTGCAATAATCTCAGCCTTGATTTTATCTCCTTATTTTAAAAAAGGCACATGTTTGTAGCTACATAAAGGCACCTTCAAATATCACTTTTTTTTTTTTGGAGACAGGGTCTCACTTTGTAGTTCAGGCTGGCCCTGAGCTCAGCCTTGAACTCACAGCAATCCTCCTGCCTCTGCCTCCCAAGTACTGGGATTACAGGCATGAGCCACCACGCCCAGCACTGTGGTATGTGGGTGCTGACTGCTGGTGGGTGTGAGTCACCATACCTGATATTGTTTTATGTAGTTACCATGGATTGAACCTGGGACCTTGTGCTTGCAAGACAGGTGCTCAGCACTGTGGTATGTGGGTGCTGATTGCTGGTGGGTGTGAGTCACCATACCCGATATTGCTTTATGTAGTTATCAGGGATCGAACCTGAGCCCTTGAACTTGCAAGACAGGCGCCAGAACCACTGAGCTAAATACCTGGCCCCAAACTTCACTTTTTAACCATACAGGCTTACTATGAAGTTTTTACATAACTTACAATTCCCTAAAGATGCTTGGAAGTGACTTTCTAAGAAAAACCTTTCCCTTAGGCATGATTTTTCTTCTTTTCTCATTTATTAAAGACACAAGCAAGTCCAGAAATGCTTGGAAACAGATTTTTGCAAGATAGCAGGTAAACCCAGACAGCAGTCATGACAGAAAACTGGGGCAGCACTGTTACCCAGCCCTGGGCAAACTGAGATAGGTCCATCGCCTGACCCTAAGAGAATTAGAATGACCAATGTCACCAGCTCCCAGGGTAACTGGATTGAGCTAAACTGCTCAATCCCAGCAAAACTGGAGTGGGCCTGTTGCCTGACCCAGGAAAAATTGGGTTTAACCAGAATTACTATATCCCAGAAAGCTGGGATAGGTAGGAGCTATCTGATACTGGGCAGAGGACCTAGAAGGATCCAGTCTTTTCTCTTTTTTTCTATCTTTTCAGAAGTATACAAGAGAGACCATGGAGATATACATATTTTATGAGGTTGTGCATCACTCAGTGATAGCCCCAAAACGTCACCATAAGGTGTATTTACAAAATCAGAGCCTTTTCAAAGCAGGATTTTTTTTAAAATTAATTTTTGAATTCAGGTGTCTTTAATTAAAGTTCAAGAATATAAAAACATGACCTCAAATTTGATTTATTTTGTAACAAGGAAAGAAAATGAACAAAGATCTTATCTGCCAACTTGGCACTCTTCTCTTTCCCCCTTATGACTCTTTTATCAGTTTAACTCTATGACGTTAGACTAATCAGAGTACTATAAAAAAATCTGTTATGATTTACAAATTGGTACAGACTAAGAAAGATTCTGACTAGTCTATTTATAAAGTACAAGAAAGAAAAGGAACTATTATATTCCAAATGACCAGTACATCTAAAAGTGTACTCTGACTTAACATAATTGTTTTATGTATTACACAAGCTTTTTTTGGTCTGTCTTCCTCCTAAGTGATGTCTGTAATAACTGGCTGAAGTGTCTGCAGCTGTTTCATTTAATACATTTTATTTTAATAAGCTCATCTTATTTTTTTTTTCCCTCTTAAAAAATATTTATTTATTTACTGCTCACTATAAGACTGCTGGCTCCATGTTTGGGGTTTTTACTAAAATCAAACAAAACAAAACAAAACAAAAACAATCATTCAAGGGCTAACAAATCCACCTGAAATTAAGAAAAAAATTCAACAACACTCTCTTTAAAACCCAACCACTGCTACAGGAACTGTTAGATTCAACTTGCAAATAAAATCCATAAAAGTTGGTAACATAAAGGTTGTATGCATACAATTTTGGATGGCTCTGTTTCCTACCTTTAAAAATATTATAAGGTGGGCCAGGGATTGACTCAGTGGTTCCAGTGTCTGTCTTGCAAGTGCAAGAACCCGAGTTCGATCCTCGGTTAACCACATACAATACTGGACGTGGAGACTCACCCCAGCAGCAACCAGTACCACATACCACAGTGCCGGGCATGATGGCTCATGCCTGTAATCCCAGCACTCGGGGGGCAGAGGCAGGACTGCTGTGATGTGAGTTTGAGGCTGAGCTCAGAGCCAGCCTGAACTACAAAGTGAGACCCTGTCTCAAAATTTAAAAAAAATTATATATATATATATAAAATAGGGCTGCAGATTTAGCTTGGTGACAACATGCCTACCTTGCAAGCCCAAGGTTGTGAATTGGATCCCTAGTACCACAAAAAAAATTATGTATCTCTATGATAAAATCCCTCCAAAAAGTTCTGCTTAAATTGCCTTTCAGCTAACTGGGTACTCATGTAGTTAGCCCAGATACCATTTATTCACCAGAACTAAAGAAACCTTTAGCAAAAAAATTAAAATTGGTTGGTAAGATAAAAGGAAGGATATCTTCGAAACTGTCAACACAGTCAGACATGGTGGCACATGTCTGTAATCCTGACATTGGAGGAACAGAGGCCAGAGCACTGCCTCAAGGATGAGGCCAACCTGGGCTACACAGTGAGATCAAAGCCAACTGAACTACATAGCAAGACCCTGTCAAATAAATAAGCTAACATATATTTTGCCTAGACTGTTAGCTATCGGGATAATACTTAATCTTTATTAGAAACTTAAGATGAAATATCCATTACTTCTGTTTCAAGTAGAGCAAAGGGTTTTCTTTGGCAAAGAAATAAAGTACTGCCTTCATCTAACATCTTTATTTTCATGATTAATATAAATTAAAGACAAGTAAACCAAGGCCTGGGGATGTAACTCAGTGGTGCCATGTCTGCTTCGCAAGCACAAAGTCCTGAGTTTGATCCCCAATAGAGAGCCCCAAAAGAAAGGTAAATCAAAAAAAGTGCTTATAAAATATCTGAGTCATCAGTTGCTAAGAAATTGAGTTTTTCATGAGAGTTAAGTTTTATGTAAATGCATCTGTTGTAAAGTCTTTAAGTGATCAATTTATAACTGGTTAAATAATTATTAGGTTACAGCATATTTGGTGCTCTTTCTCTATACACACTGATATATATAATATATATACATATATACACACACAACTAAGTACTAAATCAACTGTATCTGAGCTTTGTTTAAATGTACAAAGTTTACAGTTGAAGTGAGTTTAATACATGCAAGTAATCAATAAATACTGTCTTTTATACAATATACACTGTACCTAAACTTTAAACAAAACAATCAAACTTTTGACATTTCTTTTTTATACTTGGTACAATTTTTTAAAAAATCTGTCCAGTGGGACAGTTCTGCATTTAAAACTTAATTTACATCTATTAGCTTTGATTAAACAAGTATTTTGTTAATGTATACATGAGATGCATATGTATTCTGGATAAATCTATTTACAGTCATCGGTACTGTTTTGTGAACTTAGAGGAGTCTAAAGCTGTCCTGATGCTTGTCAGTGCTGCTATCCTATACCTGTTAAAGGATTCTAAATTATGTCTCAAGAGTAAAATCTACATGGACCAGGGATTTAGCTTAGTGGTTTCAGCATTTGCCTGGCAAGCACAAGTTCTTGAGTTCGATCCTCAGTAACCACATATCACATTGCCAAGTGTGACCACTCACACCTGTAAGCCCAGCACTGATAACCACATACCACAATGCTGACTGTGGTGGCTCATGCCTGTAGTCTCAGCACTTGGGAGGCAGACGAAGGAGAATTGCTGTGAATTCAAGGCCAGCCTGGACTAACAGTAAGTTCAGAACCAGCCTGAAATACAAAGAGAGACCCTGTCTCAAAAAAAAAGCTATATACAAAAGACTTCTATGTAGCTATAATGCTAATTATTGCTAACTTCAAGCATAAAAGCACTGTAAAATACAGTTAGGCAAACATCATACATTGTCTTTCAAATTAAAATCATTTCTAGTGACAGAAACATTATTTTTATATTCCTGTCTTATGACTATGCTCTCTGAGCAAAGATTTTTGAGAATTCAATGGTCCTAGTAGAAGAATGTCAGTCACAATTGTTATTCTAAAGTGTTGTGTATAATAAAAAGTAATAGATTGTTCTGTCAAAAATATTTCTCGGGGCCGGGGAGTTAGATCAGTGGTTCCGGCGCCTGTCTTGCAAGCGCAAGGGCCCGGGTTCGATTCCCCGGTAACCACATAACAATACTGGGTGTGGAGACCCACACCCAGCAGCAACCAGTACCACATACCACAGTGCCGGGCATGGTGGCTCACGCCTGTAATCCCAGCACTCGGGAGGCAGAGGCAGGAGGATTGCTGTGATGTGAGTTTGA